>PVJN01001642.1:0-135573 GCA_004026805.1 Lasiurus borealis
TCCCTGCCTTCCCATTGTAGCACGACAGACAGTCCGTTCATTGCTTCTTTGCCTCTGCATCTGCTTCTCCCCCACCCCCCGATTCTTGTCTTTAAAAACATCTTGTCCCTGTAGGCTAGAAATAAACCCACCAGAGCAAAAGAAAAATGTTTGAGTCCCAATTTCAATGTCCGATAGCTTTGAGTCCCAGTTTCAGTGTCAGACAGTTCCTTATGTGTACATGTCATCAATGGTAGATATCTGGATACTGGACAGATGCTGTGCTGGTCCGACCCTCTCTGGTTTGGTCCTGGGTATCCAGTGCTCCGGGTGGTTATAATATGCAGCAAGGCTAGAGGCCCACTCCAGTCTGTTGAAAACAACCACAGACTCTCCGGCTCTAGATCCTGTCCCCTCCCCTCCCCCCACCCTTTTGTTGTTGTTGCCAAATGATTTATTGATATTTACATTACAATGAGTGACAAAATAGTGTTACCTATATTTTTAGACTGTATGGCTACCCTACAGAATCTTTGGACACCCTATAGAAGAAAAATTAAGATTTTGTTTTCTCATCATCATAAAGCTGTCATCCTTAGTCTAGGCACAGCTAGTACATGTTTCTGCAATCCCTCAGGCTCCATCCCCTTTCCCAACTGTTTACTCCCAGGGGAAAAACAGTCAGCATCAACATGTACCAGCATTTTCAAAATACATTTAAAAAAAAAAATCTTGACTAGAAAGTAAACAATTCTTTTATTAGTCCACTAACTCCCTATGGTCTTATTACATCTAATACATAAGATAGGATCTTTTACCATGTATGTAGGTGAATATTTCTTATTTCGAAGATTTACAAAAGACAATGTGGATTTGATTTTTCCAAAAAAAAAGGAGCAGAAACTACCCATGAGAGCCAGACCAGCAGTTTAAACAGCTCAGTTCCTGGCGCATGGAGTGATCTGACATCACGCCCTCGCTCTCAGCTTGTAGGAAGCTCAGAGGGAGAAAGGCAAACAGATGTGGTAAGACACCATCTAGTAAAAACAGCAGAAGCCAAACCCTTTCATCCAGGAGGTCTGAGGAGGAGAGCGTCTATGGAACATGGATGCAGGAAAGGAGGTGTCTCTCTTTTTAACAAATCAATGGTGGACACAGTCACTCAACGTCAGAGAAGTGACCATTGCGAGCAACTGGCTTCAACCTCCTGGTCTCCAGGGAGAACATAGCAGAGAACAAAGCCTGGGCCTTCGCAGGCTGCCTGGTGCGGAGGTTCAGCGGCCTTCAGGGGTGCGGAGAACCAGTGCGCACCGTCCTGGGCACAAAGACTACCCCGGCTACGGCAACTACATGACGGTCAGACATCAGCTAGCGCGTGGGCTGTGCGCCCCTGGAAACCCAGCCTGTCCTCGCCTTCCTGTGCGGGGTTCCGCCTGTGCAGAGCGCCTTCAGCACGTGCAGGCGCCCCTCCCTCCGAAGGGCGGAGAACAGCCTCTCCAGGCGCTCCCTCTGCTCATTGGTTTCCACCTCCGTCCGCCCTTCAAGCTAGAGAAGGCGCTGCAGGCGGTCCCAGCTGCAGAGAAGGAGCACCGGTCCGGGTTCCTTCTCGGGCCGCTCCTCTGGCTCCTCTGGCCGAGCAGGTGCGGTCCTGCCGGGGGGAAAACCGGGAAAGCGCGGGGCAGGTGGTCCATCCCCGTCCCAGAACGCTCCGGCCGGACTCCTTGGGCCGTGCACGGCTCTCACCACCGGACCGGGCTGGCCGCCTCCCCGCGGGCCTAGCCTGGCACTGCCCGCAGCCTCCCTCCTGCGGGGCCAGCGCTGCCAGGGACGCCACACCCGCGGGAGAGGGGAGGCCAGGCCACACTCCCTGCGGCCGGGGGGCCTCCCACCCTGTGGGCCGCCTCTGGGTGTCCCACTGCCGCGTTCCGAGAGGTCAGGAGCCGGCGCAGACCCGGTCCGGGCCTCCGCCTGCTCCGGGCGCAGAGCCGGTCCAAGCATCGGCCTGCTCCGGGCGCAGAGCCGGTCTGGGGCTCGGCCTGCTCCAGGCAGAACCGGTCCGGGCCTCGGCCTGCTCCGGGCACAGAACCGGTCCAAGCATCGGCCTGCTCCGGGCGCAGACCCGGTCCGGGCCTCGGCTGCTCCGGGTCCTGGGAAACCATAGTCGCCGCAGCTCTGCAGCTCCCGCCGCACCAGGCGTGTGATCACAGGGTCCGGGACCCGCGGCCCTGCTCTGGGTACCGCTCTGCGGTGTCGTCTTTCTGATGTTGGAGAGGTTCTGGAGGCCTCAGTCCCGGGCGCCCGCCCCTCTGGCCCAGGGCCTCCGAGCCCGAGCAGAGGAGACCCGCTCAGAGTTGGGAAGCCCCGACCTGCGCGAGTAGGAGGAGGACAGCCACGCGGACTGACTGGCCCTCGGCCTCCAGAGGCACCTGCAGCCCGGGCTCCTCTGCGCCTGACCCCTCCGTGCAGGTGGGAAGGGACGGCCGCCCCTGCTCAGCTGGGACTCTGCGCTCTGACAGCTGGGGGGTGTGAGGGTGTGGGGGTGTGTGTGTGGGGTCTTATCCAGAGGGCCCTTGTTTATTGCGCTTCACTTTACTGAACTCCACAGGTGTTTCCTTCTCTGCAATAAAAGCAAGACCGTCACCAGCAAAATGGTTACAGCTGGACTTACTCGCTTTACCCAACCTGCGGCGGCTGCGAGGTATGTCTGCGTCAGAGGTGACCCTTGAGTGAATCGAGTTTTAGGGGTGCGAAGCCACCACCACGCGCATCCCTCATCCCCCCTTTTCCCCCCCACACCACACACACATATTTTTGATACAAGGTTGGGAATCCGCGATTGGGAATGTGAAAATAGCACTGTTTTCGGTTTGCAGTTGGTTGAATCTGCAGATGCGAACCCCATGGATATGCAGGCCTGAATGTATTTATGGGGGGAAAAATCATGCATAGTAAATCCACGCTGTTCGAGCCTGTGTTATTCAAGGGTCAAGTGTATGTTTACGTACAGGAGTAGCAAAAACTCTCTTTCGGACACAGTAGTTGATAACTGGCAAAACATCCTTTGACTTAAAAGCCTCGCTATGTCTTACCCTGTCCTCAACATTGGAGGCAGTGAATACCCTGTTTAAAAAATAAAAATCTACACGTCAACAGCATAAGATTTACTTTCTATTTATTCTAGAAATAGATTTTTATTTTAAAGCATTAAGGATGGAAGTTATCTGTTGTATATCTCTTTAAGTTCTTTAAAACAGTATTCCGCCTGATTAACATAAAAATTGAAAAAAGCAAAATAGAGACAGACTCAGAGCTAACTGCCATGGGGGGGGGGGGGCTGGGGGGAGGCAGTGGGAGATGATGGAATTGAGCAAAAAAGAAAAAACTCATGGACAGGATAACAGTGGGGTGATTTCAGGGCTGGAGGAGGTGGAGGAGGGTATGGGAGGTAAATGGTGATGGAAGGACACGTGAGTTGAGGGTGTGTATGAACACACAATGCAGTGTACAGAACTGTGCACCTGAAACCTGTATAATTTTGTTAACCAGTGTCACCCCGATACATTCAACAAAAGGAAAAAAGTAGTTTATAATATTCTGTGCTGGTCAAATAAACCACAAAATGCTTTTGGATTTGGGGAGATGTATCCATGTATTTAGGCATTAAAAAAAAAGAGAGAGAAAATACCTTCAGAGATGCACACACCCAAACAGCACAGTAGAGGGCACTCTGTGTCCATGCTAATGAAGCACGGCTCTGCTAGTTCCTGAAAACACTGAGAAATAGCCATTTTTACGTTTATTTTAGATTGGAAAAGTGTTGTGTTTCTAGGGAGGTTAATGTGGCTGTGATCCTAGTTTATGAGCATTTTATACTGTGTCCCATTCTATGAGTATCTTACACTGTTTTCCAATTCTGAGGTTCAAGAGCATGAAGTCGTCTTCATTTTATAAGGTACTGGCTACATGACAGGCTATCCTGACATCCTGGTATCCTGCTATATGTGTTTGTATATTTATATCCTGTGTATATCCCAATGCTGGTGAAACCGCAGAGAGCAGATGGTTAAGGGGACCCTGCCTTCACGGAGGTAGAGTCTAGTGCCTGCAGACAGAAAGGAAGCAAATATTCATGTACAAAATCTGCCATCTGATGAAAAACAAAGCCAGAAAGGGATAGGAATTTTGAGTTGAGGGATTATATTTTAAATAGAGAAGGCCTTTCCAAAGTGACATGTGGACAGAGACCCGAAAAAAACAACAACGAGGGAATGAGTCTGTGATGGTTAACTTTGTGTGTGATCTTGACTAGGCCAAACATTATTTCTCCATAATCATGTGAGCCAACTTCTTGTAAGAAATGTCACTTTATATATGCCCTAGCCTATTAGTGTCTCTCTCTGGAGAACCGTGACTAATGACTAATGCAGAGCTCTGGGCGTGTCTCTGGGTGGGGACCTGCAGAGCCTTTCATGCAGAGGGGTGAGAAGCTGCTTGGCTTGTTCAAGGAATCGTGACGGAGGGGTGTGGCTAGAGTGACTGAGAGAGATGGAGAAGGGAGAGAGAGGAGGTGAGAAAGGTAGTAGAAGCATAGATCGGTGGGATTTCCATTTTCCCTCAGAATGAAATAAAATGGAGTGATATGACTTGTCTCACATTTTGAGTGACATGACTCTGCCTCACTGCAGAGTGGCGGAGACCCTGCAGGATGGCCAGCCTGAATGGAGAGGCCAATTAAGAGGCTGTGACTGTAATCCCGGCAGGGCTGGTGGTGATGGTGGTGAAGAGGGACTGCATATGAAGCCAATAGGAGGAGGATAGAGTTGATATAGGATGTGAGAAAAAGAAAAATTGAGTATCACAGGAGTTGGTATTTACTGATCTTGGAAACATTGTGTGAGGAAAAGGTATAACTGGGGAAATAGGAATTGAAGATGTCCATTTTTCGACATGCTTATCCTATTGGACAGTCAATTGAAGTTATTGGGTAGGCTGTTCAAGTTCAATAGAGGATTCATGGCCAGGAGCATGTGTTTGCTGTGAATCAATGTATACGGTAGATACATTTAAAGACATAGAGTGGATGTGATGACCTAGAGTGTGAGTATAGATAAAGAAGACATCTGAGAGGACAACTGAGTCCTGGGAGGTTCTGTCATCTGGAGGTGCAAGAGGAGAGGAGGAGCTGGAGATGACGAGGCAAAGATCCCAGAGAGGCAGGAAGAAAATGGAGGGGGTTTATGAGCGAATGCTTTGCTGAGGTGAATTATGAGGAAGCAACTACCCATGCCTTTCTGATAATTTCCTAATAATATAACTAAATATTCTTGAGAATGTTCTAATGGACGCTTATGGGATATTTAGCACCCCATTGTGCATTGCCTAAAGTGCTGATTTCAACCAGGACTGATTTTGGCAACAATGTCTGGTTACATGTTTGGTTGTCAGAACTGAGCGGCATCTAGTGCTACTAGTGTCTCTTGGGTAGAACCCAGGAATGATGCTAAGTACCCTAGAGTGCACAGGAGAGCCCCTCACAGCAGGGATCATCTTATCCAAAGTGTCAATAGGGCCAATGCTGAGAATCACTAACCTAGAATAGCTACCTTTCAACATGGAAATAAAGCAGTGTATTACTACAGGGACATCTAAAAAAAAAATCAGATGATAGGGCAGCTGCTTCATTTTTCATATAAAATTTTACAAAAGAAGCAAATAAGATACCTGAATTGAATTAATAAACTAAATTTGTCATATTCTTATAATCAGAAATAGGAACTCTATACATAAGACCTAATTATTTAAGGGTACTGAAATATGGTATGTGTATAAGGTAATAATTCTTTGAAAAATCTAAACACTATTAATTTGGATATCTTATATTGAAAATTGATGTTGTTGAATCTTAGTGTGTTCACTTCCTATTGCTACTATTACAAATTATCCTAAATGCAGTAGCTTAAAACAAGACAAATAGATGGCCTTTGAGGTCTGGAGCTCAGAATCCTAAAGTGGGCCAACAGGGCTGCTTGACTTTCTTCTGGAGGCTCTACGGCAGTGGTTCTCAACCTTCCTAATGCCGCGACCCTTTAAGACAGTTCCTCATGGTGTGGTGACCCCCAACCATAAAATTATTTTCGTTGCTACTTCATAACTGTAACTTTGCAACTGTTATGAATCATATCTGTGTTTTCCGATAGGCTTAGGCGACCCCTGTGAAAGGGTTGTTCGACCCCCAAAGGGGTCAAGACTCATAAGTTGAGAACCACTGCTCTAGGGACAGAATCTCTTGCCTTGCATTTTCCAGCTTCTAGTGGCCTCCAACATTCCTTGGCTTGTGGCCCCTTCCTTCCTTCCTTCCTTCCTTCCTTCCTTCCTTCCTTCCTTCCTTCCTTCTTCCTTCCTTCCTTCCTTCCCTTATTATTATATTGGGCCCAGCTGGGTTATCTCTGATTCTCAATATCTTTAATTCAATCACATCTGCAAAGTCCCATTGCCCTGTAAGGTAATATATTCCCAGGGTCCAGACAGGATATGGTCAAGGAGGCTATTATCCTGTCTACCACTCTGTGTGGAAAAGTATACAATAAAACCAGTTATCTAGTGGGTTGGCATATCGGGTAAAAGCTGATAACCTGAGAAACAAGTAGATACTTCCACTCCCTTTCATTAATTCCACCCTCAGCCTACACGCTCATTTCTGAAAGAAAAAATAAATGTAATTGTAGTGAGGGGAAAGTCCAGTCAGCACTTCATCTCTTTCCTAATTTTTGCAAAGTTACTGGTCATGTTCCACTTACATACAGAGGCAGAAAGAACGTCCGCATACTGAGCTCACGTAAGGCAGCAGCCTCTGCACAATTGCAATGACACTGCTTGGAAGGCAAAAGTATAGGTGGGACAATTAAAGAGACAAAGAAGTGGGTAGGTGATCTCATTTGAGCTTAACCAAAACCAAAATATCTTGAGCCAGAGTTCTAATTTAATAAGATAATTTGGATCTTTGGTTTTGAGGAGTGGCATTTTTCTTTTCTCAGTCACAGGATATCTGTGGATTTATGCATCTGAAGATCCAGTAGGGACATTGCTAGAATGATAATATTCTCAGCAGGTCCTCAGTGAGGTTAAGCGATAGGCCTCTAATGGTGCATAATATTCAACCCAGGTTTGAATGAAAAGAAGCATTATTTGAGATTTTTGACTTCTGAATATAAAAGTGCTTCTAAAAAAGGTCATATTTTTATAAGATCAAGTAGTATTTGACATGAACTTCCATTGAGGGCACCAGAGATAATATCTATTTTTGGAATCCTTGAATCTTCTGCTATTTGAGTCTGCATTTTATTCTTTCTTATAATGTTTCTGTTCCCAAGAGGTCACCAGAGCCTGAAAGCAGAGAGTTTTTATACGGCCTGACTGTCTCTGTGGAATCCACACAACCTCTTCATTATGATTCCATGATGATATTCCTTAAGAGAAGAGGTCACTGCCAAACACGCTATATTTCTCCAGAAATTTTATAGATGACCCCGAGGAGCAAATTATTTCATATCCCAGCACCCAAACTGCCACAAATCTCAGCAAAACGTGTAGGCAAAAATAGTCACAGAATAATGAATACCCAATTTTTAATTAAAGAAAAAAAAGAGCTAATAAAAAGTATGGAAATCATGTTCTATTTTCTTATAAGGATTGCAGGTACCCTGTAGTGCATTAAAATATTCTATGATTCTAAAATTTCCAGCTCTATGAGTTTTTAAAGATGTACTTTGTACTGGCTGTCTTTTAGGATGATTATTAAGTGAGAACAAAAAGAACAGGTTGTAATTTCCTTCAATTTTCTAGGCATGCGTTCCGCACCTCCCCCCCCTCCGCACCCCCCCCCCCCCCCCCCCCCCCCCCCCCCCCCCCCCAGGTCCCTCAGAAAGTTATCTACTCAGTCTTGGCAGAATCAGATTCCCTCCTGGGCATCTCCCTGATGAAACCCAATGACCAAATATAAGGGACACATTTCTGATGCCTTTGCTTTGTCTGAAAGCAGTGTGGTTGATTACAATACCAGTACCATACAGAAGAACACTGGGTGGTGTCTAGGTAGGTCCTTAAATTAAAAGACCTTCTGAAGAATCCTGGCTCCACCATTACTAGTTGGGCCAGGTATGTTGGTTACATCACTTAATTACTTTGCAACTTCAGTTTCTCTGCTGGTTAAGAATGCATTGGCCTACCCACTCACCTTACAGCCCAGGTGCTGGATGGTCTTCACTGGTTAGTGTGGGTGCTGGTAGAAAACCAACATCACTGCTGGCATCAGGAAGAGATCATTGAGCTGCTGGCCTAGGTTAAGCCAAACGAGAAGAGGAGGAGACTGAGGAGAGCATGGCACCGTCTCTGGATGGACAGAATATGAAGACAGAAGACAAAACCAAAATAAGCAGATATATCAGAAGTAGATTGACCGAGGAAGGAAGTTAAAAGCCTTTGAAACCTGGGGGTGGAAGAGAGAGGAGATTGAAAGAAGTTCAAGAATTGAGTAGGATAACCGAAACCCGTTTGGCTCAGTGGATAGAGCGTTGGCCTGCGGACTGAAAGGTCCCAGGTTCGATTCCGGTCAGGGGCATGTACCTTGCTTGCGGGCACATCTCCACTGTGGGGCCTGCAGGAAGCGACTGATCGATGTCTCTCTCCTCTCTCTCATTGATGTTTCTGACTTTCTATCTCTCTCTCTCTTCCTCTCTGTAAAAAATCAATATATTAAAAAAAAGAAAGAAAGAAAGAAAGAAATACTTGAGTAACCGAAACCGGTTTGGCTCAGTGGATAGAGCGTCAGCCTGCAGACTGAAAGGTCCCATGTTCAATTCTCGTCTCGGGCATGTACCTTGGTTGCGGGCATATCGCCAGTAGGGGGCCAGTAGGGGGCCTGCAGGAGGCAGCTGATCGATGTCTCTCATTGATGTTTCTAACTATCCCTCTCCCTTCCTCTCTGTAAAAAATCAATAAAATATATTTTAAAAAAATAATTGAGTAAGATAAATAAAATAATAACGGTCGTGAGGGGAGGGTGCTGGTGAAGAAAACCGAATGCCAGAAACTCTCTCTAGCTTGAAGTACTTTGTGCTCGATGGGATTTGTCACAATGCAGAGGTGAGATGTAAAAAGTGAAATGAACTCCTATGCAGAATATAGGGAAAAGTCCTCCTTTTTGGAAGGAAAAATAAAACCCACCTCTTATAAGAATATTAATCATTTTTACGTATTCACTCACATTTTCCACTTATCACATACAGTCTGCCACCATCCAACACATCCGTAAGAAATTTTGATTTTATTGAACATTTCAGAAAGTAGAACGTAGATGTTTAGAGAGGTATTCTTTTAAGCTCTGATAAAAACTGAGTGTAACTTAGACTAAGAACAATAACAAAATTAGAATGCATTACGAATAAAATTATTTTTTTATTGGTCAGGGACTTGGGGTTGATAAACAGCTTGAATATTCCAAAGATAGGAAATCTGGCTTGAAAATGTGTAATTTTTGTATGTAATTTGGGAGCTAAAAATAGCTTCTAAATATGCATGCTATTTCCTCCAAAGTGCTGTCAAAAAAAAAAGGGAGGAACAAATTATATTAATGCAATATCAATATCTGCTCATTGGTCTCCATTATCCAGGCTTTCCTTTTCCCTTTTAGTACTGTAATAGAAACCCGCTTAGTAGGTCACATTCTCTGTGTCCCTGGCAGCCAAGTGAGGTCATCTGACTGCATTCTGGCCATTGACATGTGAGCAAAGGTCTTTGCTTCATAAGGGCAGGGATCCAGGTATCTGGTCTCTTATAAAAGGAAACTCTGTCCTTCCCTCTCCTAGTCCCTCTTCTCCTGGCGAGGAAGTGATGAGAACTGGAGGAGACACCTCGGGCCAGAGATGGAAGCCTCACGAAGCAGTTGGCAGAGCTTCCCTATCAAGCCTGGATCTGTTCGTTTAAAGGCCGATAGATAAAAAGAAAGAGCTCCTTTCTATTTTTTGAATCTCTGTATTTTGGAGTCTGTTTTTAGAGCAGTGACACCTGTACCTTAATTTATAGAAAAGCTGGTTGTCAGAAGTGGAGTTTTACACAAAAATGTTCTAACACTTGTGGTCCTGCCTTCCTGGTAGATGTGAAGAGTGAACAGAGATGGCTGGCTGGGGAGCCAGTAATCCTTTTTTTTTATGGCAAAACATTGCAGTAAAACTGTTACCAGCGGTAATTAAGAAGGTAGGAGAGACCCAGCCTGTCCCTCCTCGAAAGGAGCTGGGAAAATTCGGAATATTAATGTGTACTGGCTGTTGTTCCTGGCAGCTTTTAGCAATGTACTTACTGTAAGAGAGATGAAGTCAGGCAAGAATTAATCAGTTGAAAGGAGAGATGAAAGGAGGTATAATTCTGCTCTATTCTCAGCAGGTGGCCTTTAATCTAAGTTGACTCGGGGATTAGTAACTTGGAAAAGCCAACTGTTTTCTGTAAACAGAATAACAGCAGATAAAGTTGTCACTCAGGACATTGCCCAAGAGCCTTCCCTTAAGTGTCCGCAACCAAACGTGTGAGCCGACCGAAAATCAGATGGAGGGCGTTGTTTTCCCACCCAGTGTGGCTGCTCTCAGTTCAAGGGAGAGGGGCGTGAGAGCTGTGTCAGACTTATATCCAGCAAAGCCTTTGGTTGTGGTTTCTTTCATTACAACTACCTGGAACCACATAGACAAATATAATCAACATGTTTTTTGAGCAAATTATATTGCTAAAGAACTTGGAAGTCTAGTCTATACAAGTTTGTGGCTGTTTAACCATGAAGCACCTCCTGAGAGCCTAACCCAGCGGCTGCAGAGAGCTGAGAAACACGTGCTGTATTCGCTTAAAAAATAGAACTCCATGCCCATCACCCCATCGTAAGCAGAAAAGAAGGGAATGCTCTCTAACATGCACAGTAATGTGTCTCATGGGATCATGGACCGAAAAAATTTTTTCCAAGGGACCAAAATGACAGTGGGACAAGGAAATTCTCCAAAAAGCAGAGACAGGATTTCATCAAGAAACTTAGCTCATCAGCAGATGAGTGGATTAAAAAACTGTGGTGCATCTACACAATGGAATACTGCACTGCTGTAAAAAAGAAGGAACTCTTACCATTTGCAGTATCATGGATAGACCTGGAGAGCATTATGCTAAGCGAAATAAGCCAGTCAGAGAAAGATAAATATCACATGATCTCACTCATATGTGGGATATAATGATCAACATAAACTGATGAACAAAAACAGATCCAGGGACAAATGGCAGGGGAGGTGGAGGGGTTAGAGAGCAACCAAAGGACTTGATGCATGCATATTCGCATAAGCAATGGACACAGACACTGGGGCAGCAGGGCTTGCCCAGCGTGGGAATACTAGTGGGGGTTGGGGGTGGGTGGGAGAGAGAATCAATTGAGGGAAAAGGAGACATGTAAAACTTTAGACAATAAAAAAAGTTGATACTGAAATATATGAGGGAATAATGAATATATCTTAATAGAACAAGACGTATATGTATTATGGCAATTCATAGATCATACACATTTAAACAAATCTCAAAAGAACAACAAAACAAAAAAGACAAGAAAAAAGAAACTTACTCCATTGCTAGTGAGGACAACCTTTGTAATTTCTGCCCAGCAAGATTTCAGCCTTCCTACCCATAAGTGGTTCTGTGTGTTTCCCATTCTTCTCTTCCTAAAGTATGATACTTGGTTGCAGATATCCTGGTTCTGTTCCACCACTGAGTGTTAGTGTTTTGTGTGTTTGTGTGTGGGGGGGACTTGGAGGCTAGGGAAAGTGACAGTGAAGTCATCTACTAGTTTATCGGTCACAGAACCAGAAAAAGCCACATCAGGACTCATGGAAAGAACTTTGCATCACGTAAAGATTCTGGATTTTGAGCTAGACTGGATTAGACTCTACTTTGTTCACCTTTGATAAGGAGATGTGTTCTTTATGGGAGAAACAAGAGATAAATGAATCACTATACAAATAGGTTATGGTAGAAACTGCTTAATGTCTTCTAGTAATCAATATCCCTTAATTCCTTCCAATCAATCATAGAAACTACCACCATTTTAGCCAAATTGTGGTTGTCCAAGTAGAAATAAAATTTCCCAGCCTTACTTGGAGCTGATTATGACCACATGACTCAGTATTTATTATTAGCCAATAGGATATTTCCCTAAAAAAGAATTTTTTTGCTGCAGCGGCATAATTGTACACTAAGAAAGATAGCATTTCTCCTGCATTCAGCAAGAACAATATAGAAAAACATTTAACTATTTCTTGGAATAATAGTGGGGGACAAAATTAAAAAATTGTAAGTATTTTATGAGGCAAGTTTAATCTTAGACTTGTTTAAGGATAAAGAGAAGGACATGTTTAAAGAGTAGTTTTTCACAAAATTAGTGGGCTAATTTAAATTGTATCTGACTATGTCTCCATAGTTTACCTACTGACTTTCTTCACCTCCAATTGCTAGGCATATAGTAAGAACCCAGTTAATACTTATGGAATGGCAGCCTCAAAAATGGGATAGGTGGCAAGACAATAAGGAAGAATATAGCGAGAGACTAAAATACTTATTCAGTGTGTTGCAGAATGTTTTAACCTGATCCCCAAAGAATACACAGCTACATGCTTTCTGAGTGTGTCACAGCAAAAACATAAGCACTCATGAAAGAAAAACATGATATAATTAACTGTATGAAAAAATAAGAACCTAAAACAAATGAGAAACTTAGAAATTAATGTGTAATACACAT
The DNA here is from genome assembly GCA_004026805.1 of Lasiurus borealis. Taxonomy (NCBI): domain Eukaryota; kingdom Metazoa; phylum Chordata; class Mammalia; order Chiroptera; family Vespertilionidae; genus Lasiurus; species Lasiurus borealis. Next base: position 12,791 of record PVJN01001642.1, read on the forward strand.
AAACATTATAGTTATGCAAACACTATTTTTTTTATTGAAAAGGAATACTTACAAATCAACAGTCAACAACCCAATTGAAAAATGGTCAAAAGACACGACAAGACAGTTCACAGAAAAGCATAAAAATGGCCTTGGCCAGTGTGGCTCAGTAGGTTGGAGCATCATTCCATACACCAAAATGTGTGGGCGCAACCCCCAGCCCAGATTGATCTGTGGTAGGGTGTGTGCAGAGACAACGTCTCGGTGTTTCTTTCTTTCCCCCCCTTTTTCTCTAAAATCAATAAGCATGTCTTTAGCCAAGGATTTACAAAAAATAAAAATAAAAATTACCAACAAATATTAAAAAGATAATTCTAAGACACTCATAATTTAATATATTTAAAATATAACAGAAGAAGCATATTTTTGTCTATTTACTAAGTTGGCAAATGTTGAAATATCAAAGTGTTATTGGCCATCAGAATATGGAAAACAGGTTCACAGATATACTGCAAAGGGGTGTATAAATTGGGCAAAACTTTTTTTTATCTATAACAGTATTATTTTAGTAAAGAAAAAATACACCCAAAGCATTTTCTGTTTGCCAAATGTGCACTAATCTAAAATCAAAGAAATTAGATGAGTACTTATGGAAGAGAGATAGATGTGTTCTCAAGCAAGCTAATCCCTTCAAACTGATAGTTGGGCATATGTTTGCAACATTTAATCAAAGACAAGAGAAAGCGGAGAATCTAGATCTATTAGCAGAGACCAATCTCATTTCTCCTCTCGGATCCTGCCTTGGAGAGACAATTAAAGATCATCTGTAAGATCATCTATTTAAGCGTCATGCTCGGTATTCTCATCTCTTGTCTCCAGCGGGTTATCACATAATTCTTTACACCACCTGTTTCTAACAGTTCTGGTAAGAAGAATTGCCTTCAGATTGTATTTTTGTAATCTTTGGCCTCCAGCAATCTCAAAAATGGGATAGATGGCAAGATAATAAGGAAGAATATAGATTTAAACATTAGCCCTAGCTGGTTTGGCTCAGAGAGAGAGTGTAGGCCTGCGGACTGAAGGGCCCGGATTCAATTCCAGTCAAGGGCATGTATCTCAGTTGCAGGCTCCTTTCTGGTTGGGGCTCCTGCAGGAGGCAACCAATCAATGTGTCTCTCATGCCAATATTGCTCTCTGTTTTTCCCTCTCTCTTCCACTCTCTCTAAAAAGCAATGGGAAAATATCCTCGGGTGAGGATTAAAAAAATATTTTTATTTAAATAAACATTAAGCATCTGTCCACCTGGCTTACCATTCAGTCATGCCTACCAGTCATTTTCCAAAACTAAACATTGTAAATGTATACTGTTGTATAGAGAAACCAGCCTTTCTACCAAAATAAATAAGTTGAGATTTACTTTGAATTAAAATTTTAAAAACTAATATTTACTTTAAGCCTAATGCATTTGAACTGGGTCTGAATTTCAAAGCCTGCATATGCCCAGCATATGTAGAATGACCATTCATTCCAGCCTGCTATTGTTTCTGGGTAAGACAAACAAGGAGAGAGGAGGGAGGGGGCGGCGGGGGGAGGGAGGTCTTATAAATGCACATCACAAAGAATAATATAAAAAGTCATTAAAACCTCTAAAACATGATTCAACCTAAGTATTCATTAGGGAATGGCTAACATCAAATATTTTACTTGGCAATACCAAGGAAAAATACTAGTGAGGATGTGGGGCAATTGGAACTTTCCTCCACTGCTGGCAAAAGTATGAATTGATACGGTGGCTTGAAAAACTTTCACTTTCTATTAAAATGAATATATACCTGCCCTATAACCCAGAAATCCCACTTTATGGTACATACCCAATAGAGATGCAAAAGATTACCAAAGGCTATGCTGAATTCTTAAGTGATAAGTTTCTTTTTTATATTGGCAAAGAAATGAAAATACTGATTAGCAATTTCCTTGTGTAATGCAATCAGCAGAGGACAGATCAGAGGTATTGTTATCCCTTGTGTTTTGCAACTTGTGTTTCTCTTTTTCATTTCTTCTGATCTGAAAAGCAGCCTGTTATTTGACAACATTAGTCCCCTACCATGACAGCATTTTCAGTCTGCAATTGACTATGATATTTGTATATATTTTATTAGTCTCCATCTCTTTAGAATAAAGATTTCTAATGTATTTGTTTCCAAATTCAAGAATAAGAATCCAATAGTCATCATGTTTTCTTTTCCTGGTGAAGAACATTTTTAAATTTAGTGAACATAAAAAAGTCCATCTTATTTAGAGGGATTATTTTTAATGTTATAATAAGCATGGTGCCTTTATTTAAAATGCTTGCATCATAAAATGCTTTTCCATTATTTCTGCACTGACTGCAAACAGTAGTGAATTAAAATTGTATTCCTGACTTGGTCTAAGGCTTTAATAATTCATTAATTAAGACTGATGTTGCTGTTATCCAAAACATTCTGGCTAATGCCAGCTCCTTGGTAAACAAGCTCATTTCTGCTTTCCTAATCACCTGCCATTGGCATTAGCTTGTGATAGATCTAGAGTTGGGATATATGTTATCGGATCTTTCCTCCCACCGGACTAGCTGGAATGGAGCGAGAATGACAGGAGATGGCCCGAACTCCTTAGAATGGGCAGGGGAAGAGATGGATATGGACACATTTTCATGGAGCACTGGCTACCAAAGACGCTATGGAGGTGGAAATTTCTCCTGACCTGTTCCCTTTCCCAGCCACATGTATAAATGAGCACGCAAATGTCCCTGCATCACTGTGTACAAAATAAAAGCCTCCATGGATATAGACTGAGTGGCCAGATTATTATGATCTCTGAACACATAATAATCTGGCCATTCGGTGTGTGTGTGTGTGTGTGTGTGTGTGTGTGTGTGTGTGTGTGTGTGTGTGTATTAGAGGCCCAGTGCATGAATTCATGCATGGGTGGGGTCCAGCCAGCCTGGCCAGGGGGAGGGGACATGGGCGATTGGCCGGCTTGCCTGCTGGTCGAATTCCTAGTCAAGGGGATAATTTGCATATTAACCTTTTGTTATATAGGATATACACTGAGAGACCAGATTATTATGATCATAATCTGGCTACTCCGTGAATATCTTCCCTGGTTATGTTCCGTGATATAATCCAGACTGTAGACTAGTGAAATGGGCTGAGCTGTGTGCAAACAGCCTACACTCCTAACCTCTATGCCCCATCAATAGTCAGTGCTTCTGCCTAGTAATAACTCCTGCTAATCAGACCTGCACTAGAACTTGGAGCAGCTTTCGCATAGAAGGAATTCAGAATGTGCCTTAGAGGAGCTGAAAAATGGAAGGGTCTTCCCATGACAAGAAAGTTTCCATCTGTCACATGAGTGTGCCGTCACCCTCCCTGTCTTTGTCAGGAGAGGACAGGGATTGCTTCCGCACCTTGAAAACTGCTGAGCTTGTCAGCAATGGAGCATCCATGTGTCTGTTTCTCAGACAGTAGGAAGATGGTGACCTTGTAACAGTTTAACGTGAAAAATGTCCTTGAAGCCGTTTAAAGAAGGAGACTGCAGACAGGGTGAGAAATGAGAAAATGGCTCAGATTCTTCAGAGTTTATGAGTCCACTTCTCCCTGGACATAGGCGTCATGTTTCTGGGAGGCCGAGGTGGCGTGGACCAGTGTTCAGCCTGGCTCATCTCTCCACCTCCTCCTCAGAGGCCTCCCTCTCTCCCTTTCTTAACTTCATTCCTTCCTCCCTCCTTCCCTCCCTTTCTCCCCCCCCCCCTTTCCTTTCTCCCTCCCTCCCTTCCTCCCATCTCTTTATCTCTTTATTTCTTTGGACAGCTACATGCAGACCAAAATGTTAGAGTCAACATTTCCTTGAAAGAAAATGTGAGATGTAGTCACTTCTCATTCTGACCTCAGTGAGGGCTACGGTTCCAGAACCTCAGTGGCTAATGCAGAAAGTTCCGTGATCTCAGAAAGAGTTTTCCAAGTTGCTTTAGCAACTTTTATCTCAAAAATCTAAAAAGGAATCAACAGTTTCTCCCTTCCATGTGTGAAATGATTTGTTGTCTGGGCTCCTTAGGATGGAAAAAAAATCTGGCATCCGGATCTCTGTTTAAGCCACTTAAAGTTACGTTCCAAGAAAAGGCACAAGGGAGACACAAAGCATTTTTAATGTTAGTATTCTGTGCAGGTTATTAAATTTGTTTAGGGTATTTTTGAAGGGTTTCTGTTTAGGGCTAACATCATGAAGGGAAATTATACGTGGTGAGATCTATTATAATAATGGTTAAAGAATATACTGTATCTCTTTTGCATGCTTTTATAAATAGGTACCATAATGCATTTTATTTCCCCAGAGCCTAGAACAGTGCTGGCAAGAAGGCAATCTATAAATATGATGCCTTCGTACTGACATAGTCTGTCTTTGCATATATGCATGTTTAATTCCCAAAACATAAATATCAGGCTGCCAGAGAAATCCATATACATAGCGCTGTCTGTGTTTACGCCCGAGTTTCACCCGTCTCATGGGGCTGGCTGGGCTTGCTGAGGGGTCCGAACGCTCGGTTAGAATGTATGCAACACGCCTGCCAACACTGAGCTCTGGGACTCTCTCCCCTGGCACGGTGGATCGCCAAATACCTGTGGTTAATCTTTGTTTAGTTCTCTTCTTTGATGTTGCAGCCATGCCGTTTTTCTACTTTATTTGGAGTGGATTATCGGTGAGATGAAAACACATAATGGACACAATTCTAAACTGACCCCCTCAAAGGCACTCTGCTGTTTTAGGGAGTCTCGCTTGTGTCACTGAACATATAGTCAGCTCGTCTATGCTGATTATTTGCCTGTCAAACAGTCACTCTTCGGATGACCAGATATTCTGATACAAAAACTCAAGGAGATCTATCCAAGCCTGATGACAGTTTCCCTCGGAAGTAAAAGAGCTATAATGAATTCAGTCACCACATGAGTAAGAGCCTGCAGACCTACCCTGAAGAGCAGGAGGGTGGCAAATGATGTTTTCCTACCTCTGTATGTGTGTGCTAGATTTAAACGTCCTTGTGCATGGGCAAGTGTGTAAATCTTTTCAAAAGAAACCTGATTTACTTGTATAAACTGATTAGTTCTGGAGTTATTGCTGTTGTCCTCCCCTCTTTTTAAACCAATTTAATGATTTTTATTTTTATTTTTTTTTGTATAGTCTGCGTTGTATAGTCATCAACAAAATCCACTTAGGCCCACCTGGTATTGCTCAGTGGTTGAGTATCGACCCATGAACCAAGAGGCAAGTAACTGTTTGATTCCTGGTCAGGACACGTGCCTGGGTTTCAGGCTCAATCGCTGGTAGGGGGCGTGCAGGAGGCAGCCCACCAGTGATTCTCTGTCATCATTAATGTTTCTATCTCTCCCCACTCTTCCTCTCTCTAAAATCAATAAAAACATTTTTTTTTTTAAAGAGGCTGTCTCCAGGGGGAAATATCCCCTGGAATTAAAAAATAACAAAAACATTTTAGGCTGGTTTTGGAATGCTGAAGAGAAACCCATACCCATTAGCAGTCATTTCTTGTTTTTGCCCAACTCCCCCCCTTCCCAGCTTTAGGCAACTATCGATATACTTTCGGTCTCTAGAGATGTCCTGTATTGGACATTTTATGTACATGGAATCATACACTATTTGGACCTTTAAGGCTCAGTTCTTTCACTTAGCATAATGATTTCAAGGCTCATGCATGCTATAGCATTCATCAGTATTTCATTTAGTCTTATTGCCAGATAACATTTGTCTGTATGGATACATCTCCTTTTGTTTATCCATTTATCATTTGATGGACATTTGGGTTGTTTCCACTTTTTGGCTGTCATGAATAATGCTGCTATGAACCTTCACATACAAACTTTTATCTTAACATGTTTTCATTTCTCGTGGGAATGTACCACGGAATGGGATTGCTGGGTTATATGGTAATTCCATGTTTAACCTTTTGAGGAACTGCCAGAGAGTTTTCCAAAGCAACCGTACCATTTTGTATTCCCATCAGTGGTTGCGTATAATTTTCAGTATCAACATTTTTCTATATTCTTAGAATTTATTAACACTTCTAACTTTATATTCACTAATATAGTCCTTAATTTTTGAATAAAATTTAAACAAGTGAAAATTTTTAAGTCTTTGAAAATTAGTTTCAATCCAAAATATTTTAAAAGGCGTTTGCTTTTTAGAAGGCTGATTTTAATATCTATTTCTCCAAAGAAGGGAAAATATATTTTTGGCTTTATTCACATGATTATATTTCATAAGTTTAATATGCCCTTGAGACTTATCCATGTTGTTGTAAAAGACAAGATTTTCACTCTTCTTTATGGCTGAGTAATATGCATTGTATATGCACATCACAATCTTTTTATTCATCTACTAGAGGCCCGATGCACGAAATTTATGCATGGGTAGGATCCCTAGGCATGGCCGGTGATCAGAGCCAATCTGTGCGGTGACTGGCAGGATGATTGGGGGGCTCCTGCTGGCACCCACCTTGGCTGATCTGGGGTCTGCAGGCTGGTTGGCAGCTCCTGCATTGAGTGTCTGCCCCTGGTGGTGAGTGTGCATCATAGCGACCAGTAGTTCCACCATTTGGTCTATTTGCATATTATATAGGATCAGTAGACACTTAGGCTGTTTCCCTACTCTAGCAAGTTTATATAATAATGAGGTGATATGCAAATTGGCCATCACTCCAACACACAAGATGGCTGCCCCCATATGACTAGCAGGGGAGGGCAATTGGGAGAGACCAGGCCTGCAAGGGAGGGCAGTTGAGGGGGCCCAGGCCAGTAGGGGAGGACATTTGGGGGTGACCAAGCCTACAAGGGAGGGCAGTTGAGGGGGCCCAGGCCTGTAGGGGAGGACAGTTAGGAGCAACCAGGCCAGCAGGGCAGAAGTTAGTCATTGATCAGGCTGGCAGAATAGTGGTTAGGGGGTGATCAGACTGGCAGGCAGAAGTGGTTAGGGGCAATCAGGCAGGCAGGCAGACGAGCAGCTGGGAGCCAGCAGTCTGGGATTGTGAGAGGGATATCTGACAGCTGGGATCAGGCATAAATGGGCAGTGGGACATCCCTCAAGGGGTCCCAGATTGGAGAGGGTGCAGGCTGGGCTGAGGGACACACCCCCCATGAATTTCATGCACTGGGCCTCTGGTTGTAAATAATGCTGCAATAAACATGGAAGTACATATACCTTTTAAAGTTAGTATTTCTTTTTTTCTTTTCTTCAGATAAATACCTGAAGTGGAAATTCTGGGTCATATTTCTGTTCTATTTTTTATTTTTGAGGAAACTCCATACTGGTTCCCATAGTAGCTGTAGCACTTTAAGTTCCTACCAGCAGTGCAGAAGGATTCCCTTTTCTTTGCATTCTTGCCAACACTTGTTATGTTTACCAATTATAGCTATAAATAGATAGAATTAAGACATAATTACAATTTTACTCTTAGATACAAATCATTACATTTTTCTTAAATACAAATATTACATTCTTAAGTTGATCTTTTGATACTAATAGGTTAGCAACTATTGTTCTTATGGTCAGATTTTAACACACACACACACACACACACACACACACACACCCCTATAGTTATCCCAAGATATTCTGGTAGATCATTTACACTTTCTTTATACACCTGTTTGAGAATGAAATAAAGTTTTGTGACAGTATGAGACTAAAATGGCGGGATTGGGTTCCGTTTTGTGTACTATATCACAAGCTATCCTATCTAATGAAGACAGAATATGGAAGTTGACGATCACTCTGCAACAAAGATGGTGGCAGCCAGGGCAGGGCAGGATGCCTGCTATTGGGGTGGGGGGTGGGGTGAGGTAGAGGGTGAAAGGAGCTACCGGAGGGTGTCAGGGCCAGAGAAGGTGGAAGGCAGTGGCCAGAGTGAAGAAGGCCTGGGTCCTGGGTGCCAGAGGGACACCTGTGCTGGCAGTTCAGGGAAGGAAGGCCTATTCTTATATGAATCTTCATGCATTGGGCCTCTAGTTTTATATAGAACCGGATTTCAAATGAATGCTACTTGTTTTTCTAGTTACTCACACACAGCTTTCTAATTTTTCAGGTTTTTCCTGAAACATTGTTAACTTATAATATTTAGTGTTTAGGAGACCTTGGAGACAAGTTTAATTTCAGAATTGTGGAACCTCTTGAGAACCTGTCTTAGTACAAAATTTATAATGTCTTAAGCTATGATGTAAAACAGGGTGACTATCCAGTCTGAATATCTGATCAATTTAATTTTAGATTCCTAAAGAAGCATATTGCCTCTAAGTTTGCTAAGCAATCCAGCATACCTTCAATTTATATCACAGCAGATTACTATCCTATCTAATAAAGAGGGAATATGCTAATTGACCATCATTCCATCACAAAGATGGCTGCACCCACAGCTGAGGCCAAGTTCCCATAAGGAGCCTTAATGAGCAATCATCAGGGACCTGAGGCTATGCCCTCCCCTGACCCTACGCCCTTCCCTGACCCTATGAGATTTGATGGGGGACCTCAGGCCATGCCCCTCTCTGGCACCAGGCCAGGGGACCTGAGGCCATCCCCCACCTGCTGGGGCTTGATGAGGGACCTCACAGTGTGCTTCCCATCCTGGTGCTGGGCTAGGGGACCTCAGGCTTCTATCCCGCCCCAGTGCCAGGCCGTGGGACCTCGGGCCATGCCCCCCACTAGGTGAGGCTTGACGGAGGATCTCGGGCCACACCCCCTACCCCAGCACCAGGCCAGGGGACCTGAGGCTAAACCCCCCTGCCTGGCTGGGCTTGAGAGGGAACCTCAGGCCATGCCCCACACTCAGCAGGGCTTGATGGGAGACCTCAGGCCACGCCTCCCCATCCTGGCACCAGGCCAGGGGACCTGAGACTATGCTCCCTGGCTGGTGGAGCTTGACAATGATGGGACTGGCCAGGTTTGGATCTAGCCCAATATGGGGGGGGGAGGGGAGAGGAAGGGCAGCCAGGTCTGGGTCTCATGCAATTTTGGGGCGCATGTGGGTGGGTGGGGCCTTGACTCTGGATCCCATGGTGCACCCCAGACTCTGACAGAAGGAAGGTTTTCATATACATTTTACTAACATTCTTTCATCTGTGACACTTCTATTATAGAGAAAGGGCAAATAGCAATATAATTTCCTCTAATCCCCTTTTAATGTGCATGGATTTTGTGGGCCACTATTTCTAAATAAAATAGAAAGACCCGTTACTTTGACATCTGATGGTCATTGGGGCACTAAGAAAACCCCCAATTTTCTATTAAAAGGTAGTTTTATCTTTAAATAGAAGGCAGCAGGACAACTCCCCAATACTAGTTATTTTTGTGGGAGAGTTAAACTTTAAACTCGTTTCATTCCCTGATTTTGAAACTACATCTGGATACGTCTTAGGACCATAAAATCCTTTTGGATTGAGAACATAAATTTGTTGCCAGCTCTGACAATACATTCCAGACTGATTGTTATTAGTCCTTAGATATTATATCTTCATGATAAATGAAGCATACTGAGGGATTGTTGTGCTAAAATCAGGAAATGTGCTTTTAAACAAGGATACAGAGCTCTTCCATATCTTTTTTTACTGCCTTAATCTGTTACAGCGGAAACTCGATGAAAGAACCTCTTTCCCCACCAACACTCCCATCCCAGAGTGAGTCAGCACGCAGCCACGGGTGGAGCCCTGCCTTGGAGTCAGCCAAGTTATAGCTCCAAAACCCTTGTCTGGTGACCCGCAGCAGACAAGTCACTTAACCTCCCGGAGCCTCGGTTTCTCCATTTATAAAATCAGAGTAAATCTCACAGATCTTGCTTTCCTTATAAGGCAGTTGGAGGATAACTGATAAATAAGGAAAACTCCTATTTAAGTAACTTTGTAAAATGTCAGTGCTCTTTATTCATTTGTTTAGTAAATACTTATATTTATAAAAATGCAAACGAATTATCAAATGTCAGCTTTCTCATTAAATTAGTTGAATGTAGACAGCAATTTTATTCTTTTCTTTAATGGAAGGTCCGAAATTAGGAAGTCTCTTTGCTCAGTTTACCTGGTTCACACCAAAAATATTCAGTACCTTAAAATAATTTTAAATCTTCACTTTTTATGACTAAAATGCTGTTGATTTAATAAATTCCGTAACCTTTAGGAAGCTAAAAAATAAAAAAATAATATATTGTTACAGTGTTATGTTATCTAACAAATACTGAAGTTGTGCATAAAGTAACTTTACTCAATGTCTCCACCCCCCCCCCCCCAAGAAAACCCAAGGAGGAAATGATGCACAAAGCTTAATTTATTTATTCTACAGATATTTTCTAACTTCCTGTCAGTCGCCAGGTGCTGGGTTAGTGGAAGAAAACAGAATACAAGTTCTGTTTGAATTTGACACTGTACCACCTACAGAGGGCGCCCTTCCCACTCCTGTCTCCGATGGGCCTTGTCAGCTTGTTCTGCTTGCACAGCACCCCCTTCTGGTGAAAGAAGACCCTGTATCGGCCACCCAGCAACAGCAATTCCTTCCTCAGCTTCTGCCCAGCCCTCTGAGTTCTGAACACGAAGACCACGCTATTGATACACGCTGAGCTGCATTGTACACGAAATGGAGGCGACCTCTCCCCTGCCAGAGCAAGTTCACCTCTTCTGGCCCCCTCCTGGCAGCTGGGCAATTGTATAAAGCAACATAATTTTTAAATTGCTCTGTATGTGAAAACACAGGTTTTCCGCCAACTTTCTGTCCTCCCCTCTGCTCTAGCAATCACACCAACCCCGTGGATATGCCAGAAACCCTGGTAGTATATCCTGCACCTGCTTTTATCCTCAGCTTCCATCAAGGACTCCCAGCTACTTCTCATTCCAGAAAGTTCTAAAGACCTCATCCCTAGGTAGTCAGTCAGCCTCAGTAAATCTGGATCTAAAAACCATAAAATCATTTGAGCATACATAGAGTTGTATTCCTAAAAGACCGTACTGGCACATTATCACCAAATATACTATTATCAATGACAAATGAAAGAGAGTTAGAGACTTAAAAAATCTTAGTCACACAGAGAAATAATTTTTTCTGTACCATTTAAAAATGATAACAACAGTATGGCTATAAACTAGCCCTAACCAGTTTGGCTCAGTGAATAACGCATCGGCCTGCGGACTGAAAGATTCTGGTTTGATTCTGGTCAAGGGCACCTCCCCTGATTGCTGGCTCGATCCCCCAGTAGGGGACATGCAGGAGGCAGCTGATCAATGATGCTCTCTGATCATGGATGTTTCTGCCCTTCCCTCCTCTCCCTTCCTCTCTGAAATCAATACAAATATATTAAATAAAGTAGATACAGTATTAATCAAATTCATAGATGATTTCATATAAGTTTGCCTATGATTGATCTCTCCCCACCAGAGCTCTTATTAGCACTGGGATTCTTATATACAACTTACCACTTTTATTTTTCATTTTTTTTATTGATTTCAGAGAGGAAGGGAGAGGGAGACAGAGATAGAAACATCAATGATGAAAGAGCATTACTGATCGGCTGCCTCCTGCATACCCCTCAGTGAGGATTGAGCCGGTAAACCTGGCATGTGTCCCAACAGGGAATCGAACCATGACCTCCTGATTCATAGGTTGGTACTCAACCACTGAGCCACACCAGCCAGGCCTGCAACTTAGACTACTTTTGAAAACTGTTGACACAAAGCCTCATAAAGCAGCTGTTACCCATGAAAACAGTATTCACTTTAATGCTTGCTGCTGGATTTCCAATCATTATTTCCCTGCTACTCTCTGCTCATGATAGCATTATAATCAGTGGCAGTTTGTAGCAGTGTCGGAACATCAAAATGTGCTCCCGGCTTAATAACCAGTCACCATATATCAGCCTATCATCTAAAATTCCAATTCTCATAGAAATCTCTGCATGAAACCAACAGACCTTATTAGTTATTCTAATCACAGGTTTGAAAACCATTGAGCTAGACTGTTCTCTATGTGTGCCCTAAATCACCACGCTTCAGACCTACATGCTTCTCTCAGACTTGCTATCTTGTCTAACACATTGATTTCAAGTCAACATTGTTTGTTAACAATTCCACTGTTTTCCTAGTTACTCTGACTAAATACATACCGTTTCCCGAAAATAAGACAGTGTCTTATATTAATTTTTGCTCCCAAAGATGTATTAGCTCTTATTTTCAGGGGATGTCTTATCTTTCCATGAAGAAGAATACGCTACACATTTATTGTTGAACAAAAAAAAAAGAAAAGTTATTACCTGTATACAGTATGGTAGTAGTTGTCATCACAAACCAGCTCACAGATTGGCCGCAGCGCAGCCGGAGCTGTTCAGGCAATGCGAGGTCTCTTTAAATCAGGAGTCAGGTGCCTTATGGTAGCTTCAGGGGCCTTATATTCCGGGGAGGCCTTATTTTCGGGGGGATGCCTTTTACAGTGAGAAGCAAAACGGGAAGTAGGTCTTATTTTGGGGGGATGTCTTACTTTCAGGGAAACAGGGTAAGAGCTAGATGACATCCTCCTTGCTAGGAAGTGCTGGGAAGAAGCTGTAAGGAAGGGTAAGGGAGGGAGAGCGATGGCAGGGAAGGGCGGGCAGGACAGATGCTTTGGATAAGATGCTCAGAGAAGGCCTCCCTCAGGAAAGAGCCCCAGAAGCAGAGACTGCGTGAGAGGACCAGGGCCACAGTGGACAGGAACTAGAATGGCAGCTGCGGGTGGTGAGAAGTGGTCAGGGTTGGATGTGTGTTCACGGAACTTGCTGATGATCAGTGCCATGTATGAGGACAATTCCCAGGTTTTGCTCTGAATGAGTGGTTGCCAATGCATAGGATGAGAAATGCTGACAGTGTACCACCTACAGAGGGCGCCCTTCCCACTGAAGGGTTGGCTTAGGAGTTGTTACAAGTTCTTTTTTACTATTTTCTCTTAAACAATTTTTTATTGTTAAAGTATTACATATATAAGTATATATATCTCCTTTTTTCCCCCCATTGACTTTCTCCCAGCCTCCCCTACCTCCTGTTGCATGCCCTCATCCACCGTCCTACTCCCTTCCTCCCCCACCCCTCAATGTCTTGTGGCCCTTGGTGTGCTTATATGCATGCATACAAGTCTTTGGTTGATCTCTTTTCCTCCCTCCCCAACACTCCCCAGTTTCCCCGCTGTATTTTGACAGTCTGTTTGGTGCTTTACTGCCTCTGTATCTATCTTTTTGTTTACCAGGTTATAATGTTCTTTATTTTCCATAAATGAGTGAGATCATGTGGTATTTTTCTTGCATCGCCTGGCTTATTTCACTTAACGTAATGCTCTCCGGGTCCATCCATGCTGCTGCAAATGGTAAGAATTTCTTATTTTTTTTTTATAGCAGCATAGTATTCCATTGTGTAGATGTACCATAGTTTTCTAATCCTCTCATCTGCTGATGGGCACTTAGGCTGTTTCCAAATCTGAGCTATGGTGAATTGTGCCGCTATGAACATAGGGGTGCATATATCCTTTCATATTGGTGTTTCTAGTTTCTTGGGATATAGTCCTAGAAGTGGGACCACTGGGTCAAATGGGAGATCCATTTTTAGTTTTTTGAGGAAATTCCATACTGTTCTCCACAGTGGCTGCACCAGTCGGCATTCCCATCAGCAGTGCACGAGGGTTCCTTTTTCTCCGCATCCTCGCCAGCACTTGTCTTTTGTTGATTTGTTGATGGTTGCCATTCTGACAGGTGTGAGATGGTACCGCATTGTCATTTTGATTTGCATCTCTCGGATAATTAGTGACTTTGAGCATGTTTTCATGTGTCTCTTGGCCTTCCTTCTGTCTTCTTTCGAAAAGATTCTATCTAGGTCCGTTTATCCATCTTCTGATTGGATCATATATCTTCTGTGTAAGTTCCCTGTAGATGTTGGAGTTTAAACCTTTTTCAGTGGTAACATTTGCAAATATGTTCTCCCATACTGTGGGTTAGAGGTTCGTATAGTCAGCTGTGGAGTTCAGGGAGGAGGTTCAGGTTTAGAGAAAATTTGGGAGAGCAAAGGATTTTTCAAACCTTGGTCCTGGAGGCAATTATTTAGGGACAAAGTAAAGACCTAAACGCTGAGTCATAGAGAACTCCAACCACAGGACATGAAACCCTTGTCAGAGGTGATTAAAATGTTCATGATGCAAAAAGGATTGGACAGAAATCGATTGAGAAATAAAATATAACAGAATGCCAGTTAAACTGAGAAGAATCAGGACTCAGCTGTTCTGATGTTACAGCCTTGCTGGGCTGTCGGACTGGACATTCTCAGTGTCAATCATTCCAGAAGAGGCAGGTCCCAGACAGGAACAGGGACATAGGAAGTAGGCCTTGAACGGAGGGTCGTGTCACCCCTCTCTACCCGGGCCTGTTGGCAGTGGTGCCCAAATGCCCGTGAAGGCCCCCTGCCTCCCAGAGGAAGGGACACACTGCCTGTGACTTGAACCTGAGTGGACCTCCCAGGGAGGGTTTTGAACACGTCTTTCCAGTGGACTCTTACCGAGGAGTTATTCTACATGAAGTTTAGATTGTACTTCCTCTTTTCTTTTTTTAAAAAATATATTTTATTGATTTTTTTACAGAGAGGAAGGGAGAGAGATAGAAAGTCAGAAACATCAATGAGAGAGAGACATCGATCAGCCGCCTCCTGCACGACCCACAGTGGAGATGTGCCTGCAAGCAAGCTACATGCCCCCAACCAGAATCAAACCTGGAACCTTTCAGTCCACAAGCCGACACTCTATCCACTGAGCCAAACCGGTCTCGGCTGTACTTCCTCTTTCTCACAGACCTGTCAAACATTGTAGCCTGGCTTTATGCTACAGTGAATCAAAGTGAATTAACCCTACATGTGGACTCCCAAGAGCGTAATGACTAGGAGAACAGACTCTGGTGCCGGACTCAGGGGACAAACCCAAGCGCCACTGCCGATGAAGTCAGAAATCTGTCAGGAGCTGAATTAACTAGTTTAGAGGAGACATCATGAGCGCCAGATGTAAGAGGTGGAAATGGGATGTGAAGGAAGAAATGGATTAAAGAGGTGGGGTGAGGGAGGCCATCGTAAGTGGAGCATAAGGATAATTTTTTAAATGACTCCGAGGTTGCTACTTGAGGTTATTAAATGAATTACCATCCACCAGAGCAGGGACTGAAGAGGAGGCCATGCTTTAGCAGGAGGGAAAATGAAGTGCTAATTAAGTTTTGAACATGCTGGGTATTTGGCAGATGAGTTCAAGAGGCAATTAGAAATGGAGTCCAGCTCAAAAACACTTTCTGATTATAAGGTAACGAAGCATGAATAAATTACCATGGGTATTTTGGTGAACGGTATTGATACACTTAGAAACATAAACTGCATCCATTTTTCTCCTATCATTCTATCAAAAAGACTCAGGAAAATGCCTTGTTCTAACATATTTTTCCCCCAGCTTTACTGATATATAATTGACATACAACATTGTGTAAGTTTAAAATTTACAACATGATTATTTGATAGACATGTATATTGTGAAGTGACTACCACAATAAGATTAGTTCAAGTACCCATTATCTCACATAGTTTCCATTTGTGTGTGTGTGTGTGTGTGTGTGTGTGTGTGGTGATAACATTTTTTTAAAATATATTTTATTGATTTTTTTACAGAGAGGAAGAGAGAGGGCTGGAGAGTTAGAAACATCGATGAGAGAGAAACATCGATCAGCTGCCTCCTGCACACGTCCTACTGGGAATGTACCTGCAACCAAAGTACATGCCCTTGATGGGAGCTTTCAGTCTGCAGGCCAACGCTCTATCCACTGAGCCAAACCAGCTAGGGTGCGATAACATTTTTTTAATATCTACTTTCTTTGCTTCTTTCAAATAACAATGCAGTATAGTTACACTACAGTCACCATGCTGTACATTAGATCTTCATATTTACCTTATAACTGGAAGTTTATATCCATATATGACTTGACCAATGTCTCCCTATTTTCCCTTCCCCCCAACCTTTGGCAACTGCCATCCTACTCTTGGATTCTATGAGTTCAACTTTTTAAGATTCAAACATAGGTGATCTATGGTATTCGACATTTGTCTTTATCTGACTTATTTAGCATAATGACCTCCAGGTTTATCCATGTTTTTTGGAAATAGAGTTTTCTTCTTCTTTTTTTAAAAATATATTTTATTGATTTCTTAAAGAGAGGAAAAGAGAGGGATAGAGAGTTGGAAACATCGATGAGAGAGAGACATCAATCAGCTGCTTCTTGCACGCCCCCTACTGGGGATGTGCCTGCAACCAGGATACATGCCCTTGACCGGAATTGAACCTGGGACCTTTCAGTCCGCAGACTGATGCTCTATCCACTGAGCCAAACCGGTTTCGGCTAGAGTTTTCTTCTTGTTTAAGGCTAAAAATTACATATATCACAACTTTTTTATCCAAACATCCATTGACACTTGGGTTTTTTCCATGTCTTACATATTGTGAATAATGCTGCAATAAACATGGTGGTGCATGTATCTCTTAAGGTAGTGATTTCCTTAAAAGATAAACTACCCAGAAGTGGGATTGCAGGTCATATAGTGTATCTATTCTATTTTTTTTTGAAGAACCTCCATATTGTATTCCATAGTGGAAAACCAACAGTACAAAAGGGTTGCATCCTTGATATTATCTTTTGTCTTTTTTATAACAAGCATTTTAACAGGTGAGAAGTGATTTCTCATTGTAGTTTTGATTTGCATTTCCCTGATGATTAGTGATGTTGAGCACCTTTCATGTAACAGTTGGCTATTTTTATGTGTCCTCCTTAGAATAAAATCAGTTCAGGCCCTTTGCCCATTTTAAAGTTGGGTTATGTTTTTTTGAAGGGAGAAAAGTTACCCATTTCCTCAGAATGTTGAATTATTAATTACCTGAGATATTTGTTGAAAATACAGATCACTAGTCCCTCCCCTGATTATTCTGACTTGGCATAATCTATAATTTTACAGATTCTACCAGGTGATTCTCATTAGTAGCCAATTTTGGAAAAATCAGAAGTAAAGACAGTTTCATAGAGTCCCTAGTGTCCCTGTAATTTTTTCATGGTGCCTCAGGCCAAAAGAAATAATCCAAGCTTCCATTTATATAGACAGATCCAGACGCCTTAATAGTTGCAGTTTTTAAAATGTCCAACAGCCCTAGCTGGTTTGGCTCAGTGGATAGAGCGCTAGACTGTGGACTGGAAGGTCCTGCATTTGATTCTGCTCAAGGGCACATGGCTCCATTCCCAGTAGGGGGTGTGCAAGAGGCAGCCGATCTATGATACTCTCTCATCAATGGTGTTTCTCTCTCCCTCTCTCTCCCTCGCTCCCTTCTTCTCTGAAATCAATATACATATATTAAATGTCCAACAGATGGCACTGTGTTTCCCTCAAAAAGTTAAACATCTATAGAATGCCCATGCGTTCCCTGAGCTCCTCAGCACGGCTGAAATATAGCCTAAAGGGAGCATTTTCCTGGCATAGCATCTAACTACAATATCTGAATGGGCCTTCCGCAGGAACGCCGTGCTACAATGTGGACAGTGTATTTCATAAATCTCATCACTTTTTGTATCGTTTGTTGCAGTTTTATGCGATTGTTATTGCTCAGAAAGCAGGAGTATCCCCCTCCTATGCAGAGCCAGAGAGCAAATATTTTTAGGTTTTGTGGGCCTCAGAGGGTCTCTCATGCACATTCTTATCTTTTCTGCTGCAGCCCTTTAAACACATAAAAACCGTCCTTATCTCTCGAATTTGGCCCGCAGGCTGTAATTTGCCACCCCCTGTCCTGGTTATAAGCTTGCTGCTAACGTTAATGTGCGGCCCAGCCAAGGTGATTCTGCCAGGCTGGATGCTCTCAGGATTCTCCTGTCTCATCCTTTCGCTCGGGGGAGTCTCTGCAGAAACACACCCTGGCAACTACTCAGGGAAAGACCTACCTGATTTCAAAGCGTTTGTAACAGAAAGCTGTCCTCGTGTCATGCTCTTAAGCCTTGATTTAGTGAGCATTTGCAAAATTTTCCAGTTTGATAATGAATCCTGTTAAATTTCCAAGAAAAAGACTAGACTAGTCATTGCCTTAAGCCCTTTTCCCCATGCTTATGGGTTATTGTATATGGCTACTGGGAGTCCACAATTATACCTAATAAAGCAGGTCTTCCCTTATACTGGATTCCGTAAATAACTTGATAAAATATGCAATTTGAGGCTTTTAGCTTTATTTTCAAAATTAGTGTTGACTAATCAGACTAATTAGTCTTGGAAATGGCATTGTGCTTAGTTCTTAGGCTTTATGTCAGTTACTTAAAATCAAGCAGGGCAAGTACTGTACTTATACTAAAGGAGATAACTATCACTAGCAAATAATGATGGTCTTGAGGAAAATCAGGACCTTTGAGGACGTTTCAATCCATATTTAAAACGTGCAAACTTTTAAAAGTAAACCCCACATTAGATTCTTTCTCTATTGTCACAAAGACCCTGACATTATCTACGATCACCTTTTGTTAAACTTCTTCACATGGAAATCTGGTTACTTTCTTTTTCTCCCACAAGACTTCAGAATTCCACCAGGGCAGAGGCAAGGTCCGCACTTGCTCACCATTCTACACCCCAGCCCATAGAACTGTTCCTATTAGGTGTTCAAAACATATTTGCAAATTTATGGGTCAGATACATAATTGCATTTAGCCAGAGTTATCCGATAAGAAGGCATTATGCATTTATTGACTAGCAGACTTTATTTTTAAAAAATACTTATTGTTGCCGAAACCGGTTTGGCTCAGTGGATAAGAGTGTCGGCTTTTCGGACTGAAAGGTCCCGGGTTTGATTCCGGTTGGGGGCATGTACCTTGCTTGCGGGCACATCTCCACTGTGGGGCGTGCAGGAGGCGGCTGATCTATCTATCTCTCTCATCGATGTTTCTGACTTTCTATCCCTCTCCCTTCCTCTCTGTAAAAAATCAATAAAATATATTAAAAAAATACTTATTGTTGAGAATATTACATATGTCTGTCTCCCTTGTCCCTGGAGATTTAACCCCCTCCAGCCTGCCCGCCCCCTACCCCCACCCCCCCTTGTCCCAGGCCTTCCCCACCCTACAGTCTGTGACCCCGGGCTATGCACGTTTGCAAACAAGCTCTTGGGCTGATCACCTTCCATCCACCCACCCACCCTGCCTCCCCCGCCCTCTTCCTCAACTTTAACATCAAGTTCCAGGACCACCACTGGTTTCCCTCGTGGGTCATTAGGAGCAGCCACTTAATCTTTCCGTGTCTGTCCTCATCTATAAAACCGGGCTGTTTCCACCCGCCTCCACCGCACAGAGATGCTGCTGCGAGAATCAGGTGGAGGAGGGAGTCTGTTCTTCGCTTTGCAAAAGGGAAGGTGCGTTTCAGACACCGGTCCGGTCCGGGCCACTCAAGGGCAGCTACGGAGAGGCAGGTGCAAGTCCCCCACCCGTTATACAAGGTACCCCCGCCCTGGAACCCCGGACCTGCGCCGCGGATGGACGGCGCGGGCTGGGACAAGGGTGGCTGTGGGTGTGGGTGTGGGTGTGGGTGGGGCGATCCAGCCGGGGTGGGTGTGAATGTGGGTGCGGATGGGGCGACCCCAGCCGTGGGCTGCCGAGAGCAAGCGGTTCGGAGCTGCATCCCGAGGCCCCACCCAGCGGGAGCGCCGCCCCGCCCGCCCGCCGCCGGGAGCGCCGAACGTGACCTTGTTTAGCGGTTGCTAGGCGACCGGGCGCCCGCCCGCCCCCTACTGGCCGGCGCCGGCCGAGGGGCGGGGCGGCGGCGGCAGCTCGGGAGCGGCCGGCAGCGCACCGTTAGGGCAGCCCGGCCCCGGCGCCCGCCCGCCCGCCCGCCCGCCCGCCCGGCCCCTCTCGCAGCGGCGTCCGGGCCCCCGCCAGCGCCCGGGCCTCGCCGGCGCCCCCCGGCCGGCCCCAGCGCGCTCCCGAGCGGCTGCGAGCGATGTGCGGGGCGCGGGCGGCTCCTCAGGTGAGAGCGCACGGCGGGGCGGGCGGCGGCGGCGGCGGGGGCCACGCCCGGCCGAGGCGGACGGGTTGGCGGGGCGCGGAGGGGCGCGGTGGGGGCGTCTCGCCGACGGGGGGGACGGTGGGGGCCGCGGGGCGGGCGATCTCGCCGGAGAGCCGGCGCGGCCGCCGGGAGTTCCCTCCCGCCCGCCCGCCCCGCCAAGGGTTAAGGCGGCGGCGGCGGCGGCGGCGACGCGGGCCCCGGATGTGCGAGCCGTGGGGTGGCGGCCGCGGGCCGCGCTGGCAGGTGCGCCCGGGGGGCTGGCGGCGCGGCGGGCGGGCGGGCGAACCCCACGGAGCCGCCGGGCCGCCGCCGCCGCCCTGCAGGGGCCGCTCGGCTCCGCCCGCGAGCGCCGCGTCGCCTGACTCGGGGGCAACAGGTGGTGCGGGCGGACCGCGGGGGAGCCAGCCCGGCCCCGCCGCGCGGGGAGCGGCCGTTACTCGCCGGCCGAGGGCGCGGGGGCGGGGCTAGCGCGGACGCGCTGGCGCGGGCGGCCAATGGGATGGGAGGGGGGCGTGGCCGGAGCCTGAAACCGCGGCGTCGGTGCCGCCAGCAGCCAGAGCTGCGCGGACGGCCGGGCTGAGCGGGGCGGACAGACGAGCGCACGGGCCGCTCCCCACCGCGCGGAAACGCCTCCCGATGCTCGCTCCAGGTCGGGAGGTGAGCCCGGTGGGTTTGTGTTGTTTTTTTTTTTGCGGGGCGCGTAAGGCGGGAGGGTGCCAGTGACCTTGGGCATGCTTTGCTTTGCGATACAGGGGATGAGCTCCTCGAGATAGGATGGGTGTTTTCATCCAAAAAAATAAAATAAAACCCCGGCACTTGTATGGTTGCTGCAGCCTGGGCTGGGGGTGTCTCCGGGGTGAAGTCTGCGCGAGGTTTGGGGACCCGGGAGGGTGGAGGGAAAAGTACGCGTGACGGCAACTTCACCGCCTGTGAAAGAATTTCAATCACTGATTGCTCTCTGGTTTGCCTCTGTTTGCATGTGTTTCATCTCTCATTCGCTTCGTTTACCGAAGCGTGTTTTATCTATCAAGGACCCCGTGCTGCTTCTTTTAGCCCCAGAGAGAGAAAAGCTGTGCATTTTTTTTTCCCCAGAATAACTTATTCATTTAATACCCCCCCTCCCCACCTCCCCAGCAGTCTTGTAGCTGGATCCCCCGGGAAGAAAAGTTGTAGAGCATCGAGAAGAAGAAGAGCGTTTCCACCGGGAGCCCCTTCCCTGCACCTGGAGATGGGGAATGGACTGTCAGACCAGACCTCCATCCTGTCCAGCCTGCCTTCCTTCCAGTCCTATCACATCGTCATCCTGGGCCTGGACTGCGCCGGGAAAACCACCGTGTTATACCGGCTGCAGTTCAACGAGTTTGTGAACACCGTGCCCACAAAGGGATTTAACACGGAGAAGATCAAGGTGACCCTGGGGAACTCCAAGACGGTCACGTTCCACTTCTGGGACGTGGGCGGCCAGGAGAAGCTGAGGCCGCTGTGGAAGTCGTACACGCGGTGCACGGACGGCATCGTGTTCGTGGTGGACTCGGTGGACGTTGAGAGGATGGAGGAGGCCAAAACCGAACTTCATAAAATAACCAGGATATCCGAGAACCAGGGAGTCCCCGTCCTGATCGTGGCCAACAAGCAAGACCTGAGGAACTCGCTGTCTCTCTCGGAGATTGAGAAACTGTTGGCCATGGGGGAACTGAGCTCGTCCACCCCCTGGCACCTGCAGCCCACCTGTGCCATCATCGGGGACGGTCTCAAGGAAGGACTGGAGAAGCTGCACGAGATGATCATTAAGAGGAGGAAGATGCTGCGGCAGCAGAAGAAGAAGAGATGAATGGTGCTACCTTCCGTGTCGGTGTGGAGTACATTTCCTCCGGTCTCGTGTTGACAGACGGAAGCCTGGTTTGCCTGCCTGCCCTCCTGGATGCTGTGGAAGCTTTGTTTTGTGGGAACAGTTCAGATGCCCAACTCCGTTGCCTTGTGGAAGATGAGTAAATGCAGCGCTTCTTAAAATGGTCTCTTCTCCCTCCCCCCACACAGATCTTTTGGTACTGCCATTTTGGGAAGCCAAGCAAGGATAGTAAATTGACCAGAAAAACAGTTGTGGAAATTTGACCTGAAGTTAGAGAAATAAAACTTTGAAGAATGTCTTGCCTAGTAGTGTTTTGTGCTTATGTTTTCTTGGGGGAGGGATGCCTTTGCAAGGAAATTGCTTACAAGGCTTTTTCTGTAAAGATAAATGCTAATGGATGGAAATGTGAAGGTAGATTAATATATATATATATATATATATATATATATATATATATATACTGATATTGATTACATTGGACTACCTAATAAGGGACAAGAGGAAGGGTTAGTTTTTTTTAAGTTTTTGGCCAAATGAATTTTGGTATTTCCTGCAGTCAAATAATGTAATGCTGTATCTTATTTCTAGACAGTGTTTAAGTTGGTCTAACTTAAATGAATAAACATGAGATATTTGAGGCATACTCAAATCCAGTGCATGGATTAGTTTTCCCAACACAGCATGTTTTGGTGTGTAGTCTTCTACTTTTTAGAAATAGCTATACATCTTTCTACACAGTCAGGTTTAAAACACCATTTTGGTGGGGGTGGGAGGGATTTAGAAATAGTTTGTTATCAGAAGCACTTTCACTTGGAAAACCTAGTTTACTTAACTCTTTCATATACTAAATTTGGGCATGTAGACTTGTTATAAATGCATATGTTTGGATGTATGTCTGGATTTATGAAAAAGCAATTGAATTCAGGCAAGAGGATGTAATTGCAATACATGGTCTTTAAAGTATTCCCGTTGTAAAATGCTTTATTAATATTTGCTGGCTAAACACAGATGTGATTTTTCGTATATTTTTGTAATGTTTTGAACGGAGCAATAGCTTTAACAACAGCACCTGATGCACTGTGGAGTGAAAATGTAAGAGATAATCTTATCTTATGCTCTGAGCTTTAAGTTTTTGTTTACAAACGGAACAGTGTTACACAGGCAGCCGGGGCCTGATTATAAGGCAGGAAGAAATGATACAGTACTGCAGAAAAGAATTAATGATTATAGAAAATGAAGGGGAAAGTAGCAAATCTATGTTTTGTGCAATCTACTGATGCTGTTTATATTGGCCTGCACAAACCCTATGAATTAAAAGGAGGAAAAGCCTTTATCCAGTTCCTATCTACAGGCAAGGACTTAACTGCCAGTGATCATATATGAACAAATCAACATCATTTCTACATGTAAAGCCAACACTTACTTGTAATGAAGATAATCAAAAGAAATTCACTTTGTTAGCAAGGTTTTTTTTTTTTGTTTGTTTGTTTTGTTTTTGTGGCATAGTTGAGTTTTGGAGTCTTGATTCTTGTTACACACAAAATGAAGTAGCTTCCTGTGGAGCTACTTTCGTGTTAAAAATACCTGCACTAGTGACAGTCACTTAGAATGTTTATATTTATAGAAATGTGGACAATGACTACCAATAAACTACCTGAGGCACTAGGGGAACAGTGTTTGAGTTTTAATGTATTTCCACTTTCGCTGCAGCCTTTAATTAAGCGTGTGAAGTCTTTGACCTGCTGGGTTACCTATTCCAGTGGTCAGCAAACTGCGGCTCACGAGCCACATGCGGCTCTTTGGCCCCTTGAGTGTGGCTCTTCCACAAAATACCACAGCCTGGGCGAGTCTATTCTGCAGAAGTGTCGTTAGAAGAGGTTTAAGTTTAAAAAGAAATTTCAGTCATTGTACTGTTGGTATTTGGCTCTGTTGACTAATGAGTTTGCCAACCACTCACCTAGTGCCATAGTAGTTTGGTTCTGCTCAGGTATGAGAGAGGCACTGAAAGCTATTTCTGAGAGGACCTTTATTTTACCCCCCGCTGGTGGGGAATCCTGTATCACATCATTGAGGTCCCTGGTGGATTAACAAAACTTGCTGAGAACAAAAGTGAAAGGTGTCTAGCCTTCCTGTTCTTTTTCTGTCTCTTAAAAGTTTACTCCGTGATTAGTTTTGTGTGTTTTTTTTTTTGCATTAAAATTTATTTTGTAGCCTAAGAATTTGATAAACAGTCCATTATCTAAGTTTTTTTAAATTTAGTGAACAATGAAAAAAAGTACTGTGAATACCATACCAGCTTTTATTTATAAAGTACATTTTCAATTTCATTTTCAATCTCACTGTGAGATCTCCCCGGGTAGCTAAATTCAAATTCCTCAACACCTATTTGTTAACATCGTAGCTGTTAATACCATTAGGATAGTAGGATAATGAGTCAAACCCTGAAGAATTCAGATAATGTTTTTATATCTAGTTTGTTTGTGTGTTTTTTTAAATTAAGATATACCATTTCTAACATGTATTCCTAAAATATTTTCTTATAGGCCTTGGCAGGGTAGCACAATTGTTCGCTAGAGCTTTCTCTGTCCCCATAGGCCAAGGTTGTAGGTTTGATATCCGGTCAATAAGCAACCAATAGATAAATAAATGGAACAATAAATCAATGAATTGGTCTCTCTCCCTCTATCTCTTTAAAAAACCAATCAATCAATCAATAAAAAAATCTTCTTATATTTAAGGTTATTCAGTTTAATACCAAATAAAAATCAAGGACTGGACAAATCTAATTTCAAGTTGCTATCAAAGGCAACATTAAATAATTTTTTTTAGAGAACTCTTTGCCCAGCCAGTATGGCTCAGTGGTTGAGCAAAGACCTATGAATAAGGAGATCACAGTTCGATGATTCCCTGATAGAGCACATGCATAGGTTGTGGGCTCAGTCCCCAGTAGGGGGCATGCAGGAGGCATCATTGAGGTTTCTATTTCTCCCTTTTCCTCTCTCAAATCAATAAAAATACATATTTTTTAAAAAATAGCCTTTGATACTTACAGAGACTTAAATGTCCAGAGTTGTTATAAAATGGATTATAAACATTTAGGGGGAAAGAAGGTATACTTTAGCCCGCATTGGTTCACTAAGAAGCATAAAAATATGAATAAATCATGGAAGCCAAAAAATGAAGTCACTAAGTATAAATATATGTATATAGAGAGGATTACTAGTCTATAACAAAAAGGATGGCTATGAACAGAGGGAAAAGCATAGACTTAGAATGTTTTTGTTTGTACAAGGCATTTGACACTTAAAGAATATTTCATGAATTATACATGTTGATCTGGAAGAAGGTCTTTGGTGGTGTATTTCAAGGTACTATTTAATACAGTTTCATCAGTAATGCACACAGATGGTTTCTTCAGCGATAACACAAAACGTTCCAACTTTTCAATGATATAGCACTTAACATTTAGCTAATACAACGAATCTTAAAGTTTAAATTTAGCAGAACATGCTACAATTGAATAGTGATGATACTTATGTGAATGTACTTAATGCCACTGAATTATACATCTAAAAATAGTTAAAATTGTAAATTTTATGTATATGTTAGCACAATAAAAAAAATGTTGCACAAAGTTAAATGTACACTTAGTTTCAAAATCAGGTAGGAGTAGAGTGAGGGCAATCTGATGTAGAGACCAGATTTAATTACAAATTAAATGGAAGACTGAATATTGAACTAAAAGCTGAATACGAACTAATAAAGTTAATATTAAAATGTTTGACAGTCTCAACTAACTACAGCTGAAGTATTATTCTGTGTATGAGAGTTAGAAATAGATCTATATGGGAGGCTACTTTAGGGGAATAAGTGAACTAGCTTACAATAGTATGAGTTTTGGAGTCCTATCAGAGTTCATATCCTGGCTCCCTTGCTACTATAAATGTGATCTTTTGGTAAGTTCCTTGAAACTTGACATCATATGAATGCCCTCCTGGTAAAATGAAGACTCACATAGAATTTTGAGGAGTTTGAATGAAATACTGTCAACTATTTAGAAAACTAATTAGTTTGGTTAGTTACCAAATGTTTGATAACTCAATAAATGGTAGATTTATAGATTCAATATATCTTGAGAAGCAGTGTAATATAGTTTATGATAACCATTCAAGCCCAGGTTTGAACCCTAGATCACCACTCACTAGTTTTATCTTAGACAATTCAATTATTCTCAGCCTTTCTTCATTGGTAAACTGAAGCATATATATATATATATATATATATATATATATATATATATAACTACCATTTAGGTTTAATTAGTTGATAGGACAAAATGAAACATTGTATGTTATTTAGCAGAGGCCCTGACACATAGTAGACTTTTAATTGATAGTTATTATTAATAGAATATTTTCTGACATGTACTTAAAGAATACTTTTAAGGGGACTATTTCAGGAAAAAAAAAGGCTCTTTTTTATATCTTCTTTAATTTTTCAATTACATTAGTTGATATACATTATTATATTATGTTGAGGTGTACACCTCAGTAACTAGACATTACATAGCTAAGCAATCAACCTGATAAGTCTTGTACCCATTTGACACCCTACATAGTTATTGGACTATTACTGACTATGTTCCCTATGCTGTATTTTACTTCCCCATGACTATTCTGTAACAATCAATTTGTACTTCATTTTTAAAAAAATATATTGATTTTTTTTTTAACAGAGAGTAAGGGGTTAGAAACATCGATGAGAGAAAAATATTGATCAGCTGCCTTCTGCACGCCCCCCACTGGGGTTGTGCCCACCGCTAAGGTACATGTCCTTGACCGGAATCGAACGCGGGACCCTTCAGTCGCAGGCTGACGCTCTTTCCACTGAGTCATACCTGTTTCGGCAAATATATATATATTTACTGACTTTTTACAGAGAGGAAGGGAGAAGAATAGAGTTAGAAACATCCATCAGCTGCCTCCTGGACAACCCCCACTGGGGATATGCCTGCAACCAAGAAACATGCCCTTGACTGGAATCAAACCCGCAATCCTTCAGTCCACAAGCTCACGCTCTACCTACTGAACCACAATGGTCAGGGCTGTACTTCTTAATCTCTTCACTTTTTTCACCCAACCTGCCAACCTCCCTGCCATCAGGCAATTGTCAAAATGTTCTTTGTATCTAGAAAACTCTGTTCTCCTTGTTCAATTTATTTTATTTTAGATTCAATTGTTGATAGATATGTACTTATTGCCATTTTATTGTTCATATTTTTTATCCTTTTCTTTTTAAAGAAGATTCTTTAACATTTTATATAGTGATGAAGACCTTTAGTTTTTTCTTGTCTGGGAAGCTCTTTATCTGCCCTTTGATTCTACTAGTGCATGATAGCTTTGCTGGGTAGAGTAATCTTGGTTGTAGGTTCTTGCTCTTCATCACTTTGAATATTTCTTGCTATTCCCTTCTGGCCTGCAAAATTTCTGTTGAGAAATCAGCTGACAGTCTTTTAGGAGTTCCCTTGTAGGTAATGCTTTTCTCTTGCTGCTTTTAAGATGCTCTCGATGTTTCTAATCTTTAGCATTTTAATTATGATGTGTGTGGATGTAGGACTCTTTGGGTTCATCTTGTTTGGGACTCTCTGCACTTTCTGGGCTTTTATATCTACCTCCTTCACCAGGTTAGGGAAGTTTGTCAGTATTTTTCAAATAGGTTTCCAATTTCTTGCTCTCTACCTTCTTCTGACACCCCCATGTTGCAAATGTTGGAATGTTTGAAATTGTCCCAGAGGCTCCTTACACTATCCTCAATTTTTTTTTTTTTTGATTCTTCTTGCTATTCTGATTGGGTGTTTGTTTTTTCTTCCATGTATTCCAAATCACTGATTTGATTTTTGGCTTTATCTACTTTATTGTTGATTTCCTTCCTGTAAATTATTCTTCATTTCAGTTACTATGGCCTTCATTTTTCACTGTTCCTTTTTCATGCAGTTGAAATTCTCACTAAGTTCACTGAGCATCCTTATAACCAGTTTTTTTTTTTTAAATGTTGCATCTAGTAGATTGCTTGTCTCCATTTTGTTTAGTTCTTTTTCTGAAGTTTTTTCTGTCCTTTCATTTGGGACATGTTTCTTTGTCTCCTCATTTTGGCAGCCTCCCTGTGTTTGCTTCTATGTATTATGTAGAGCTGCTATGTCTTTGAGGCTAGGTAGAGTGGCCCCATATATTAGGTGTCCTGTAGGGTCCAGTGGCACAGACTTTCCAGTCACCCAAACTGGGTGCTCAAGGTGTGTACCACTTGTGGGCTGTGTACACCCACCTGTTGTAGTTGAGCCTTGATTGTGGTTGGCATGTCAATGAGAGAGATTTACCCAGAGGCCGGTCAGCTGCAAGGACTCTGCGACCACCAACCTCGGACTACAGTGGAGGATCAGCAGTGCAGGGGCCCCCTGTGGAGATGATTGGGTGGTGGTGCTTTTATTTCTATAGTCAAAAATTATGGGAATTCTCTTCCTGGACCCCTGGGCTGGGGGCCCTGGTGTGGGGCTGGGATCCCTTGCTCCTCAGGGGGTATCACCACAGCTGAGATAATCTGCCCTGATTTATGTAGGTGCGGGATCAGCCCATTCAACTTCTCTACTTCCCCTACCATTCTTGATGTGTTTTCTTTTTTTAAATAAATCTTTATTCAGATTATTACAATTTTTCCTCTTCCCCCCCCATAGCTCCCCTCCACCCAGTTTCACCCAACCCTCTGCCCATATACCCCCCCACACACACTCCTTATCCATAAGTGTATGATTTTGTCCAGTCTCTTCCCACACCCCTCACCCCTTTCCCCCTGAGAACTGTCAGTCCACTCCCTTTCTATGACCCTGATGCCATTATATTCACCAGTTTATTCTGTTCATCAGATTTTTATTCACTTGATTTTTAGATTCACTTGTTGATAGACATGTATTTGTTGTTCCTAATTTTTATCTTTACCTTTTCTTATTCTTCCTTTTCTTAAAGAATACCTTTCAGCATTTCATATAATACTGGTTTGGCAGTGATGAATTCCTTTGGCTTTTTTTTTTTTTTTAAATCTGTGAAACTCTTTATCTGACCTTCAATTCTGAATGATAGCTTTTCTGGGTAGAGTAATCTTGGTTGTAGGTTCTTGCTGTTTATCACTTCGAATATTTCTTGCCACTCCCATCTGGCCTGCATAGTTTCTGTTGAGAAATCAGCTGACAACCGTATCAGTGCTCCCTTGTAGGTAATTAACTGTTTTTCTCTTGATGCTTTTAATATTCTCTCTTTGTCTTTTGCTCTTGGAATTTTAATTATAATGTGTCTTGGTGTAGTCCTCTTTGGATTCCTTTTATTTGGGGTTCTGTGTGCTTCCTGGACTTGTAAGTCTATTTCTTTCACCAGGTGGGGGAACTTTTCGGTCATTATTTCTTCAAATAGGTTTTCAATATTTGCTCTCTCTCTTCTTCTAGCACCCTCATAATTTGGATCTTGGTATGCTTGAGGTTGTCACAGGGTCTCCTTACACTATCTTCATATTTTTGGATTCTTTTTTCTTTTTGCTTTTCCAGTTGAGTGTTTATTGTTTCTTTGTATTTCAAATCTTTGACTTGATTCTTGCGATCTTCTAGTCTGCTGTTAGGTCTCTGTATAATATATTTTATTTCAGTAAGTGTATGTTTAATTTCTAGTTGGTCCCTTTTCATATCCTCGAGGGTAAGTGTATGTTTAATTTCTAGTTGGTCCTTTTTCATGTCCTCGAGGGTCTTGCTAAATTTATTGCTCTTTTCTAGGAAATTCTTGAAAAACCTTGTAACTGTGGTTTTGAACTCTATATCCAGTTGTTTGCTTTCCTCCATTTCTTTAATTTGTGATCTCTTTCTTTGTCTCTGCATTTTTGCTGCTTCCCTGAGTTGGTAGAGTAACTTTGTGTGCTAGGTGTCCTATTGGGCCCAGTGGCTCAGCCTCCCCCAGTCACCTGAGGTGGACACTTTTGATGCAACCCTTTGTGGGCTGTGTGCACAGTCTTGTTGTAGTTAAGTCTTGATTGTTGTTGGTATCACTGGAAGGAATTGAGCTCCAGGCCAATTGGCTGTGAGGATCTGCTGTGTTTAACCTGGGAGAACTTCTGTGCTGGAGACACCCTTATGAGACAAGACTTACAAAATTGCAAAATCCTCTGTGCTCAGCTTGGCTGGGCAGAGTCTCAGGGCTGAGCTGACATCCTTGGCTTCCTGTCAGCCCTGCCCTAATAGGTCCCTGGGTGTCAGTGTCCCATGGTAATTGCTGCAAGCTCCTCTGAGAGAAAGCCGCCCTCAAGTTTTGCCTGCTGCCAGACAGTCCAATTTCTCCCCGAATGAGTCTGGGTTCCCAGAGTCTCACCCAGAACTGGAGTTCAGTGCAGTTGGGAGTTTTTGTCTCCCTCCCGCTTGAAGAAGCCAGCCACGTACTCAGCCGCCCATGCACTCAGCAGTCAGTCCTCTCTGTGTGCATATCTCTGGACTTCTGCCTTCTGCAGCTCCCTTGAGTCTCACTGTGCTTTCTCTTTTCCTGACAGTCCAGATTCCCTCCAAATGGGTCTGAGTTCCCAGAGTCTTGCCCGGGACTGGAGTTCACCACAGTCAGGAGCTTCCCTCTCCCTCCCTCTTGAGGAAGCCAACCACGCAATCAGCCCCCTGTGCACTCAGCCTCCTGTCCTCTCTGACACATGTCTCCATACCTCACTTTTTTTGCAGCTCCTCTGAGTCTCAATGTGCTTTCCTTTTTCTTTCTAGTTGTAGAATTTCCACTCAGCCAGCTTTCCTGTGATTCTGGATAGTGTCCATTTTGTCTTTTAGTTGTAGTTTTGATATTGTTGTGGGAGGCAGCAGTTTAGGTGTTTACCTATGCTGCCATCTTCGTTTCTCACCTCAATTACTTTCAAATTTCAGTCTTCTTTTTTTATATCTTCTACTTATGTTTTATTGGAATTGAGATTACTCATAATAAGCACTGGGTCATAAACAAATTAAGTAGAAAACCCTGAGTTATTAGTAAAAAATAAACCCATACTTTCTTGGTTCCTGTCTTCTCTACCTCTGTAATAAGGAAGACATTAATGGTGCCCCAGCAGAATTACCTGTTTGAAGACTAACTCAAAATACAGCTTCGATATATACCGTATTACCAGTTTTCAGTGATGGGAATTGGTATGGGTTAACACAGTGGTTTTCAGATTGTGGTCCTTGGACTAGAAGTGTCATCATTACCAAAGAACTTGGTTAGAAATGCAAATTCTCATGCTCCCCATAGACCCACAAATACAAATTTGAGGTTGATCTCAGCAATCTGTTCTCATAAGCCCTCCAAGTGATGGATATTTACTAAACTTAACCATTAAGTTAACAGAAAAATCATTTTTAAGTCATTTCTCATGCTTTAAAAAGTAATGTTTTTAAATGTGTGGTTATGTCACCAGCTGCTACATGTTTAGATACATGTGTTTCACATTTTTAAAAATTTGCTTTATAGAAATGTAACTCTGGCTTGTTTAATATATATAATTCCTCCAACGTATTTAAAGTCTTCAATTTAGAATAAAAAATTTACACAATACATTTTAGGAGCCTCTCTTTTATAAATTGAGCCACATGAATATTTTCTACAATAAAGAACAATTTTTCTCTAAGTATTCCTCCATCCCCATTTTTAGTTTGAGACACATGCTTTGCAGTATAATTGTTTCTTGAAAAATTAAGTTCATGTAGTTTGTGTTGGAAGACATCTGATAAAGAATAGTCTCTGGTTGAAAGTGGACTCTTGCCATCCTATTGCAGCTGTAAGTAATATCAATAAGAATATGAATAGTCATTTTAAAAATTTTAAATACAGAAACTGAATAACTAAACAGCAAGTAATTAGAAATCATGGCATCCAGTAGGCCAACATATTTTTTAAACATTAAAACAAGATGTACTTGTTTCTCTTAATCTTTCATCTCTGTAGATCCTCTGAAATGGGTCAATGACAAAATGGAGTTCCTTAGAACAATAGTTTTCAAACTGGCTCTACTTCAGAATGGCTTAAGGCACTTTTTAAAATCCCTGGACTCTACCTCGGACATTTTCAATCAAATCTCTAAGAGATGGAGCCATTGCTTTAAAATCTGAACTCTTCTTAGGTTTCCAGCACACTTAGATCAGCCAGAATTAGAAACGGTTGCTTTGTTGGAAAGGACAGAGGGATGTACTTTTAGTGACAGGAAAAAGGCATCATAAATAGGACAGTCCTCGTGAAAATTCACCTGGCTCTCTTTGACTCCTTTTCTTCTGGATGATGGGATTTTTTTTCATCGGCTTGACATTGATGTCAAAGCATCTAAACTGAGAACATTGATCCAGGGATGTCTCAGGACAGATGGCTTAGAGCAGATTTGAAAGCACCCAGGGGGAAGGCAATGTGGAATGAGCACTTTTTCTTCTGTAGGCCTTGTATATACGTACTTTGTGCTGAGAAGAGTCACGTGTCCTAGAAATGAACAAGCAATCCTGCTCATCTCACAAAAGATAGGGACAAGTTAGAGATTTAGAAATAAAGTGCTAATTGGCGCCTACAATGCTGCTTTTTCATAAGATTCTTGGAAACTTGGAGTGTCATAGATTTCAGGATCATGCCAGTTATTTTGGAACCAACGGGTATGAGAAAGAAAAACCAAAGGTGTATGATAGTAGCAACATCTTAAGAAAAGAGGCATTGTCAAATGGCCTAGACCAGTGGTCGGCAAACTCATTAGTTAAGAGAGCTAAATATCAACAATACAGTGGTTGAAATTTCTTTTGAGAGCCAAGTTTTTAAACTTCTTCTAATGCCACTTCTTTAAAATAGACTCACCCAGGCCGTGGTATTTTGTGGAAGAGCCACACTCAAGGGGCCAAAGAGCCGCATGTGGCTCGCGAGCCGCAGTTTGCCGACCACAGGCCTAGTCTAAATGCTGACACATTTGATTAATCAATTAAATAAAACACTTTCAGTCTCTCAGTTTGGCAGAGAAAAGGTAGTCCTTTTTTAAAATTATTATTTCTGAGAGGAAGGGAGAGAGAGAGAGAAACATCAATGATGAGAGGAATCAGCGATTGGCTGCCTCCTACATATCTTCTCCTGGGGGGTAGTGAGCTAACAACGTAGACATGTGTGCTTGACTGGACTCGAACCTGGGACCCATTAGTCCACAGGCCAATGCTCTATCCATTGAGCCAAACCAGCTAGGGCAAAGATGGTCCTTTTTATTTTTTAAATATATTTTATTGATTTTTTACAGAGGAAGGGAGAGGAATAGAGAGTTAGAAACATCGATGAGAGAGAGACATCGATCAGCTGCCTCCTGCACGCCCCCTACTGGGGATGTGCCCGCAACCAAGGTACATGCCCTTGTCCAGAATTAAACCTGGGACCTTTCAATCCGCAGGCCGACGCTCTATCCACTGAGCCAAACCAGTTAGGGCAAGATGGTCCTTCTTGCTCAGTCTGTCAACAATTCCCCATGCTAAAAACTGGGTGTTTGGTTTAAATTTTACAGAGAGTTTAAATCATGATCTTGACATACATTAGCTGGAAATTACTTAGTGTCTCTGTGCTTCACCCTTCTTACTTTAAAATGATGATGCTACCTCTCTTAAAGGGTTACGTAATGAAAGGTTTATAAATCATTTGGCATGGTTTCTGGCACATGGATCATTCAGTCGAGAAGTATTTGAATGCCTGGCTCATGCTGCCAGGTATTTAGGATACAACAGGTCCCGTGTCTATCTCCTACACTGGAAAGTCAGTCCCAACAGGGCAGGGGAATTTATCATTGTTGTATCTTTAGCTCTTAAAACATATATGGCACATGCATGCACATACTACACATCCACATATGTATATAATGAACAAAGAAAGCTTAATTTTCATTGGGAAGCCAGTGGTGGTGATGACATAAAGTTTGCTAAGAGAGAAGGTTGATATTATTAAGAGCTTGGGTTCTGTAAACTGCTTGGATTCAAATGCTGGTTTACCCATTTATCAACTGTGTGACTTGGGATAGGTTACTTAACCTCTCTGGGCCACAACATTAAAGTGCGACAACAATCATAGTCCCTTTTAGAGTTGTTAGGAGGTTTACAAGACGCATTACCTGTTAAGTATTTGGAATCTTACCCACTCTTAGTAAGCATTCAATTTGTTATTATTATTATCATCATCATCATTATTATTTGTTCATCTTCACCAGAGGATATTTTTTTCCATTTATTATTAGGGAGAGTGAAAGAGAGAGAGAAAGACAGAGAGAAACATGGATGTGAGAGAAACACATTAATTAGTTGCCTCCTACATACACCCTAACCAGGGCCCAGACCAGGGAGGAGCCTGCAACCAAGGTATGTGCCCTTGTCCAGAATTGAACCTGGGACCCTTTGGTCTGCAGGCTGACACTCTATCCACTGAACCAAACTGGCTAGGGCATTATTATTATTATTATTATTATTATTATTATTATTTTTTTACCAATAAGGTTTTCTCTGAAGTTTCCCAGATAGAATAAGGTTGGTATGGATCTCTGCAATCCCTGACATTCTGTCAATCAATGTAATTTTTAGAGATTCTTTGGCAGTTCAAATGAGCTACGACTCTCCTTTATATGACAATCCGTGGCCTGTAGAATAATAAGCAAAACTTGGTGTTGGAAAAGGGAAGGAAGACTTGGACATAAGTAAACATGCAAGACATAAAGACATTTTTCAAGAGTCAGCACTAAAACGTTGCCTCCTGGCTTCCGAAGGGAACGCTTAGGGAACTGATTCAAAGGGAGGAGCAGCAGCCAGCCACAGGCTTGTCTAGGCCCTGCCTCTGCTGGATTCCTCTGACCCCATTTGTAAATGAAAGTCGGGTAGACAGAGGGCTGCTGCCTCCTGGAAGTCAACAATAATGTGCACGGTAAGTGTTCCCTCTGTAATTACACGGCCTGGCCCACATGTTGATAGCTCGGTTTCACAGGTGTACTGTAATACTAAATCGCCTATGACCACAACAGGATGTCATTGTCATTCCTTTCAAATTACAGAGCAGTGATTTGGTAAGGTGCGAACACCTGGATCTGAGCCTCCTTTAACCTGCAATAAAAGGGAGAAGAATAGCTGAGGCTAGTTTTGTCTTTGTTAGAGATGACCCATGGCTCTCTGCCCCTATGTGAACATTGTATTTGGATATGTGCCCCTATATATATATATGTTTTTATTTTTTTAGAAGTGCTCCTTGAGGGAAACATTGCTTTTGCCATATTATATATAACCATGCAGGTGCTAGATAAATGTTAAGTGTTGATAATAACAATAATAGTAATGCATAGATGAGGCATTTGGTGAGTCACCACTTACTGAGTGTTTAGTGTTTAAACTTGATTTTGCAAGTGTATTAGATTATTTGTTGTTGTTTTTAATATATTTTATTGATTTTTTTACAGAGAGGAAGGGAAAAGGATAGAGAGTTAGAAACATCGATCAGTTGCTTTCTGCACACCCCGCACTGGGGATGTGTGCCCACAACCAAGATATATGCTGTTGACCGGAATCGAACCTGGGACCCTTGAGTCCACAGGCCAATGCTCTATCCACTGAGCCAAACAGGTTAGGCTTAGATTATTTCTTATATGAACTTTACTATTGGGAAATCTAACCAGTGGAGTCATGGTGGAAAAAAAGAGCACATAAAATATTTTTCACTTTTAATTTTTGAACAATTTCAAACTTGTAAAGAAGTCGCAAGAAGAATAACATTTTTGTATAATCTTTCCCCAGAGACTTTATCCACGGTTGACCAGTTGTCTAAGTAATGTTCTGTGTATATGAAATGGAATCCTAGACCTATTGTGGTACCAGGTTGTCTCATTTGTTCTGGAATAGTTTTCCTTCTTTCCTTGACTGTTTCAGCCATGCCTTTTTGGAAGATTATAGGGCAGTTATTTTGGAAACTGTGCCTCAATTTGGGTTTGTTTAATATCATCTCATAATTATATACAGGTCATACAATTTTTTGAACAAAATTTTACAGAAATGACACTTTTTTTTTCACTGCATGTAGTCAGATGGCAGACACACAGTGTCAATTTTTTTCATTACTTGTGATTTAACTTTAATCACTTAAATAATAAGATGGTGTCTGTCTCTGAGGTTTCTCTACTGTAAATGTATGATTTTTTAAACTTTTGAAGTTAACAATTATTTTGTGGGTAGAAATTTTGATACTCTAAAATCCTCTTCCTCAGCCCTCATTCACCAATTATTTTTAGCACCCATTGCTATTTCTTGCCTGATTAGTTATTATTATATTAGAGGCTCAGTGCATGGATTTGTGCATTGGTGGAGGTCCCTTGGCCTGACCTGTGGGGATCAGTAGACCTCCATGCCCCTGTAGCCCAGCCTTACCCACTAGCTCATCAGGCTCCAGCCCGCTGTCTGTGTCGATCTCCTACAGCACAAAGTAGTGCACCAAATGGCAGGTGGCTGGGCACCTCGCCATTCCCACTCATCCTTGCCTCAATGCACCTGCCACTGCCTCTGCTCGGGCGCGCAGGGGGAGTGTCCGCAGGAGTGTCTGGTGCTCCCACTGTGGGAGTGCACTGATCACTAGGGGAAAGTTTCTGCATTGAGCATCTGCCCCCTGGTGGTCCAGTAGTTGGTTGTTTGGTTGTCCGGTCGCTTAGACTTTTATATATATATATATATATATACACACACACACACACACACACACACTGGTTAAAAAATGTTGATTTTCTAATCGCCTCATTCATTCCTGCTACATTATGAGGTATTGATCTGTAAGGAAGAGCTGTTTGTTCTTCCCATTTATTTATCTGTAATAGTGAGGATTCATGAATTCCTATTTTATTCAATGAGTTATAATTCAGTGGATTCATGCCCTGTATAATGACATTTCTGTCAACGATGAACTGCATATATGACAGTGGCCCCATAAGATTGTAATAAAGATGAGAAATTCCTATTGCCTAGTGCCATGGAGGGCAAATTGTGGCTTGAGAGCCACATGCAGTTCTTTGGCCCCTTGAGTGTGGCTCTTCCACAAAATCCCATGGCCTGAGCGAGTCTATTTTGAAGAAGTGGCGTTAGAAGAAGTTTAAGTTTAAAAAATTTGGCTCTCAAAAGAAATTTCAATCGTTGTACTGTTGATAATTGGCTCTGTTGACTAATGAGTTTGCCGACCACTGGCCTAGTGCAATGCATTGTTTATGTGTTTGGTGATGCTGGTGTAAACCTACTATGCTAACAGTTCTACGAAAGCGTAGCACATACCATCTAGGTTGTTAACTCACTCCGTGTTGTTTGCACAAGGGCAAAGTCACCTAGTGAGGCATTTTTCAGAACATACACCTGGCTTACTGTCATTATTTATTTTGATGCTCAAATTGTCCCAGATTTTTCCAGTAAGAGCCCCTTCATAGTATAAAGTGTCTTTAAAACATGCTTATTGGTTAAGCCCCTCAACAATGTGGAAATGTGGGTTGATTTTATTGCTCTCCAAATAAAAGTTATGGCTCCATGGCTTCCAAGAAAGGAAGTTAAGGCACTTGGAGAAATTAGTTCAACTTTCCATGCTGCTAATAG
Organism: Lasiurus borealis; assembly: GCA_004026805.1. Lineage (NCBI taxonomy): Eukaryota > Metazoa > Chordata > Mammalia > Chiroptera > Vespertilionidae > Lasiurus > Lasiurus borealis. The sequence continues at coordinate 50,406 of PVJN01001642.1, forward strand.
AATGAATCAATCCAGATGAATGAACTTTTACCTGTTTTCTCCCTCCAGTCATCTGAGAGATAAGTAGAGGAAGCTGAGTGTTAGATTCTACCTCAGAAAGCCATGTGCCTTGTCAGTGCTGGCCTTCAAAAATTTGAGATGCTCCATTATTAATTAAAATCAATTCACATTAAAATATTCTTCTTTGAGCTTTCCCAAAAAAAGGGGCAATTGTACTGTAATTAAAAATCCATTGAAGCTCTTTGCATTACAGACATTGACAGCTCTTTGGTATTATGTTAACCTCATTACGCCACCATTATATATTTTACAATATAAAGTTATTTCCTAAATGAAGGACGGGTATTACTTAGAACTGCCTTTGTCTCTCTGTTTGATGTGGGGCATGGATACTGATCACTTCCTGACAAGGATCTGGGGCCTGTTGAAAGCTGATTGAAACTCAGGGCGGAGTCTGCAGGAGAGGCCCATTGTAATTACACCTTGGCCGCAGCTCAGGGACACTTTCCTTACAAGTTCACGGAGTCCAGAGGAATTCCTACACACAAAATGCTGAGCAGCCACAGAAAAGGCAATTTGTGTTTTGGGGGCACCTCGGTTCCCGTTTTTATTCATTTCTACGTGTCTAGAAATTGCTATGGTTATCTCCTTGGAATCCTGTCTGTTGTAGGCACAATGAACTCTCCTTACTTACTTTGGATTTGGATGATTTTAAAACCAGAAAATCACTAAGTCCAGCACAAACACCTTGTTTATTCTTTTAGACCTTTCTCCCTATTTTTTTAGTTTCACTGATAACTCTGTTTTTTTAAAAAAGTCATGTAAGTAGAAAAGAATTTTTGAAAATCTGCTTTCAAAGCTGTTAAAGGAAGATACTTTTCTGAGATTTCCCTCCTGGATCGATTAAGTTGGTAGAATACTATGATACAATACTTTCACAATTATTTCATCAAGCCTAATATTCAGCAAATTATAATACTAACCTTGTTATACAGAGCCTCAGGAAATAGGTAATAAGTATTATTATTTTGTGCTTCGTGATAGAAACAGTAGGCTGACAGTAATGAGTGATTTTAAAATAATGATTAGGTTCTAGCTAAACTAGTCTTTTGACAAGCATTTACTGAAAATCTACATTTAAGAAAACAGCAGTGGTAATGATAGCGATAATAAAACAGCAAGATAGACTTGCCTCTTTCATGCCTAAGACTCTTGCAATGTGTGTAATTAACAGCCATCGAAACCACTGAAGGCACATCCTGTAACATGCTTCAGAGAGAGACCTTTGTCCTCAGATATATTAGCTAATGATATTCTATAATGACCTGGTAAGTCATTGAGTCCTATGATTCTTAAATATGTGAGAATATAAAGTTTGACAGAGAACTTGGCACCTTTTTTTTTTTAATTCTTCACAGTAACCTCCCAACATGTTCTCAGCGTTTATGGAATGCCTACAGTGTTTGTCTCTCAATAAACAAAATGAAGTGTCAACAGGAGACTTTCATTTTGAAATCCAGCAATTTCATCAGCCCACTGAAATTATGTTCATTATTACAAAACTCCACTAGCATAAATATTACATAACAAGATCATGATTTATTGGTAAGTCAGTTCCTTTGAACTTTTGTAACACAAAGATCATGAAACAGCACATTCTGCATTTTTTTCTGCCAACAATATCTAATGTGTTTTAAATTATAATATCTAAAATTATAATAAATGTCACAGGTCTTTGCAAATATACCAAATGGAAGGAGGCAAGGAGGGGGGAAGCAGGGGAGTATCTGTAATACTGTCAACAACAAATTTAAAAACCACACATAAAAAAACAAAAATATATATAATTTTAAGGAATAAAAATTGTATGAGGCATATCAGCTCACAATGGCAGTGAATATTACTGTTAAATGGAAATATAAAGGTCTGGCTGAGGATTTGTTAAAAATAAGTATGTAAAATATGTTTTCAAGGAAAAATCCATATAGAGATAGACAGAAAGTATTGTTTTAATTTAATTAAAAACAAACCACTTCTTAGTACCTTCTCCTGAGATATTATACACACAGCCATGTTTAAGGATGCTCCTCAAACTTTTCTGGTTTATGGTTCTCACAGTGTCTCAATAATTTTTTCATGGTGACGCTAGGGCAAAAGAAATACCTAATGTTACACTTATTAAGTAGCTAGACCAAGATTTCATAGTAGTATTGTAGCAGTAGTTTGTATAGTATCTGATAGATACTTCTGTGCTTCCCTCAAATTTTAAAAATATTCATAACACTTGTGTGATTTTTCAGCAGCCAGCGCAGTTTGTAAAACATGATGCTAGCATCATAAATGGCAAATCGCTGGTAATGACCTATATGCTCATTACCTGAATGATGTTTAAATGATAGTGTATCTATATGATGTAAAACTATGTTGGGGTTAAAAAGAATGAAATAGATCAGTACATACTAATTTAGAAAGTAGTAGCTTTAATATAACACCATTTAAAACACATACCCATATATGAAAAACAAAACTATGTGTATATATATGTACAGTGGTACCTCGAGATACGAGTTTAATTCGTTCTGTAACCTTGAGGTGTGGGAAACCATGAGACGCTCGAGTCCCGGTAAACTGGTGGGTTGTGTGCAGCCGGCCTATCCACGCGATTACTCATATCTCAACTGTTGCTCGTATTTCAAAGCAAAAATCGCTCACTCGACCGATCATATCTTAAAAATCTCGTATCTCGAGGTACCACTATATATACACAGTTGTATATATGTATATACACATGTGTATGTATATATACTATACATATGTAAATACACACATGTGGCTGCATAGGAAAAGGCTTGGAAAATTTATCCTTGGCTAATAAAAAAATACTCCTAAATGGGATATAAGGTTGAAGATAATTGTCAAAGTGCCTTTTTGCTTTATCTGTAATATTTGCAAGTTTATTTACATATATAATTTAATATATGAATTTATTTAGATTAATAATATAATTACTATATGATTTAGTCATGGTCCAACATTTTTTTAAACAACTAACAATGTAAGATAATATTACTTGAAGACCTGGATCTACATAAACAGAAAGCAATAAAAATAAACATTGAAAAAAAAACTCCTAAAATTAAAAATATGCAAGCACAAAAGCATTAATTTTTCCTTTACACAAGATATGTTCTTTAAGAGAATAACAGTCATGGCCCTAGCCAGTTTGGCTCAGTGGATAGACCGTAGGCCTATAACCGAAGTCCCTTGTTTGATTTCGGTCAAGAGCATGTACCTTGGATGCAGGCTCCATCCTGGCCTTGTTTGGGCTTGTGTGGGAGGCAACCAATTGATGTGTCCCTTTCCCATCAGTGTTCCTCTCTCTCTATCTCTCCCCCTACCTTCCACTCTTCCTAAAAGTCAATGGAAAAATATCCTCAAGTGAAGATTAACCAATAAATAAGTGATTAAAGAAACAAACAAATAAAATAATAATGTAACACAAATAAAAATGGTGACAGTCTCAGCTTACTCTCGAATCCTAAAGAGGTGACAGTCTTTGAATACATCCCACTGCATCTAAATGTAGATACTTCTTGTTCTGTTTTCTAACTTGCTTTTGTCACAGTGTTTTTGGAGATCTTTCTAGGTTGATCAACTGGTCCAGGTTGGTAGGGACTGTCCTTATTTTCACACTGAAAATCCTCAGTGCTGCCCCACCCACAATCCCAGACAAAGCAAGTGGCTGGTTACTGCAGATCTCTGTCAGCATATGTACGGGCATCTCATACTTTGATTAATCATAAAGTCAGTGTTTATTAAAACATATTTCATTGTCAAAATTGAGCTATCAGTTGTTAAAGTCTGTATACATTTTTTGAGACACCCTATATCTCTTATCTACCTATCTATTTCAGTTTTAATAACTGCATGATATTCCATAAAAAAGGAATACTCTACTAGTCATTGAAATCGTTTTTCAATTATTTTTACTATTATAAACAATTAAATTATAATTTCTTTTATAAATTGTATTTGCTATACATTAAGTATATGAATCATTCTTGCTGTAAAAGAGACTAAAGCAATGACCTATTCAGGCCTCTTACTGGTTTTTAAAATACCTAGCTTTCTAATTTGGTGAATAATTTTAGGAAATTTGATCAAGTACTTAAAGTATGCAGGGCCATCTCTAGATTACCCTCCAGTCAAATCTTGAGGTGTTGTGTGTTGTGGGTGGCACACATACTTTGTGCTAGTCCCTGAAGAGTATTCCCACCCCTACATGTTTTCTTCTCTGAAGTATGGAAAATCCAGGCTTCCCTATCATTAATTGTTTTCTCCTTTTTCCCAAAATTGCTGTGTTCGGCTCAACATATTCCATTTCCTCTCCTCACCCCACCCCCCCTTTTTTAGAAGTAGGACAATTTTCAAAAGGAATTACATTGGGAATGGGGTAAGTTTAAAGTTCTGCCCTGTATGACTTTCCTGATGTTAGAAGAAAATCAATTAAAATCTTCAGACTTTCCTAAGGAGCTCTCATTTATGGAGCCTCTCTTCCCAACTAGGTTCTTCTGACCTTAGGTTCACACATTGCTCTCAACGTAGGTGCCTTTCTAGTGAGGATCTCTAATATGTTACACAGAGACTCCAAACCCTGCCCACTCCGCAGCTGCATTCACTACAGCATCTTTCCTCTCTCAGTCCATCTCCGTCCTACCTTATATGTTCCCCGTACAGAAACATCTATAGACGTTTCTGGCACATGGTGAGAAAGGGTTCTCCTGGTCAATTCTGACCCTCACAGTTTCTCAACACTGCACTTTGCACGCACCCCGTCTCTGCTCCGGGGCCTTTGCTATAGCTGATGTCTGGCACGTCGTCAGTATCACATTCTCCTGGAGGCCTTTCTCAGCCTCCCAGTTTCAGAAGTCTCCCAAGCAGGTATTCAGATGAAGCACCGGAGTTTCAGATAAGCAATAGATTTTTTTTTTTTTTAGATAAAAGTATGTCCCAGATATTGTATGGGACATAGTCACACTAAAAATTATTTGTTATTTAATTCAAATTGAACTCAGCTTCCTGTATTTTTATTTGCTAAGCCTGGCAACCTTACCTCTAGTTATTTTCTAGTACCACACTCTGTTGTAATTTTCTTTTTTGCAATCCCTATTCTTGTTGATTCAGTTGCTTGTGTGTTTAATGCCTGTCTTCCTCCATAGGAATATAGGGCCCATGAGAACGGCAATCTGTCAGTCTTATTTCCTACTGTAGTCTTAGTCTAGGACACTACCTAGTGTACACCTAGGTGTGCAAAACACTCTTTTCAGGGGATAAATACGCATCTTCCAAAGACAAATGTCATTTTAAAGGGTAGTAAATTAATTTTTTAAAATTTCAATTACAGTGAACATTCAATGTTAGTGGTTAGTTATTTATATAAGTTATGAGGTGACTTCCATGATATTTCCAACATCATTAACTGTATTCCCTATGCTGTACTTTATAGCCACAGGACTATTTTGTAATTACCAATTTGTACTTCTTAATCCCTTCATCTTCCTCACCCAGTCCCCCAAATTCCCTACTACCTGGCAACCATCAGTTTGTTCTCTGTATCTATGAGTTTGTTTGTTTTATTCATTTTCTTTGTTTTTTTTTAGATCCCACAAAAAAATGAAATCATCTGGTATTGTCTTTCTCTGTGTGACTTCTTTCACTTAGCATAGTACTTCTCCGGGTCCATTCATGTTGTTGTGAATGTTAAGATTTCTTTCTTATGGCCAAGTAATATTCCATTATATATGTGTACCATTTATTTATCTAATCATCTATCGATAGACACTTAGGTTGCTTCTAAAAATATTCTCTGCCTGCCTTGCATTTTGTAAGGAACCTTCTTTTCATGGATTCCTATTGTCACATCATTATAGACAGTGTAGTTCATCTTTTACTGCTCCCAGTTCTGTACTTCAGAACTTCTAGAATAAGAAGAGTCATGTAATCCAGCTAGATTAAGAAAAGCTTTAAAAAGATCAATTTAAAAACACCTAACCATACCCTATTACATTATTATATTTACTAATGTAAATGAAGGAAACTCATTAATCATCTTTAAAATTTTTGTTTATTGACTTTGAGGGAGGGCGAAGGAGACACATTGATTTGTTGTTCCGCTTATTTATGCACTCACTGGCTGCTTCCTGTAAATGCCCGACCTGGGAAAGAACCCGAAACCTTAGCCTTTTGGGAGGAGCTTAAACCAAGGGAGCTACCAGGCCAGGCCAGAACTTTAATCTTAATAGTAGAACTTAAAGTTCTCTCTGGCCTTTTTCAGGAAAAGGGAAGCCAAGTGATATTCAGACAAAATGATCTGAGTCAAATTAGATTTGAACAATTATAAGGGAAAAAATCTAATCACTATAGACTGATTTTGCATAATGTAGGCCTTTTTTAAAAATCTCAGATACATGATCAGAGGATATAAATCACCTAACACCTTCTAAACACGTGCCCTGTTTATTTATAATGAAGCCTAAACTGTTTGGTGCTAACGGTGAGTGCGTGTGTAGAACCCTAAAAAGTACACGAGCAAAACCTTGACAGATTTTAACTCTCCGGTTAATTTGTACGCAGCGAATGTGTAACTATCAGCATCTTGCTTTCAAAACACCGGTCTCTTTTGGACATTGATAATCAAAGCATCTATTTATAATATTCATTGGAAGAATATTATATAAATGCTTCCGATTCCTCTTCATAGAAAAGAAACAGCATGTGGCCAGGCCCTTCCTGAATGTCTCCCTCTCCCCCCAGCAAACAGGAGGTGGGGACTGGGAGCGGGTAGAGAGCTGGGGAGGTGCAGGCAGGTCTCAGCCCATATGTTAAGGGCCCCATGGGAGACAGACAGCTATGCCTGGGGCGGTATGGGGGGGAAGGTGATCTCGGGGCGCAGCCAATGAGGACCCGGAGGAGGGACCGAATACACCGCCTGCGTTCCCTGCCCCACCGGTGTCCTCCTCCTCCACGGGCCCCCCTCCCAGAGGGTTATTAAAAGTCTCATGTTCGCCTCGCTTCTGTTCCCCAGTCTGTCGTTTGCCATCGGGACAGGTGAGGACAGGTGAGCTTAATACTAAGGCCCCCCAGGATTAACTGGGGATGTTTGATGTGGGGGCCCCTGGCGCCACAGCTGTGAATGGGGATGGAGCGCGGTCCACGGGCCTCCCTGCCTCAGTCCCTGGAAGCAATGAGGTTTCACTGGGAATGAAACCAGGAGAAGCAGGGGACGGGAGAGAGGTTGTCCAGAGCGGGCCTAGCTCCTCCTCTCTTCTGCTCTGTGCACCGGGCACCTGGCCGAGGGACCCCTGGCCTTGGGACCCCTGGCCGCGGGACCCGGACAGGAGCCGGCGGGGCGGAGGAGGCTCCGCAATCTAAGAACAAGCTTCCTTTCCCACCGCTTCCCGCTGAGTCAGAGCCGGCGCTGCCCGGCAGGATCTCCAGGCCTTTGTGTCCCGATGGCCTGACCGGCGGCAGAAGCCACACCCCGGTGCTGCGCAAACAGAACACTGTGTCCTTCCTGCAGGTCTGCGCTCTGACCGCGGCCCTGCGCTTTGCGCGCTGCCTCTCGGCGGCTCGCCTGTGGGGATGTCAAGTGTCAGGCCCGGGAGATTCTCCAGGTCTGAATGCAGAGTCTTAACCAGGGACTCAGAGGCCGGTGGGGAGGCTTTGACCAAAGATCAACTCTCCCACTTAAAATAGACCCAGAAATCCATCCCTTATGCACACAGGAAAAGCGCAGTGGCAGTGAGGAAGCAGCAATGGGTCGGTTTGTGTTTTGACTTAGAAAAATGCACACTTTGATTAGTGAGAACACATGCATGTCTGGCAAATACCCCTTCCTGTAGGTCAGGGGAGTAAACGAGCCCCAGGTCTGCCCAGGCTGCTCTAGGCAGGGAGTGGTGTTAGCCCAGGAGCGCTGACCTTGGAACCTGACCCGAAACCACCGGCCAACTACATCTGCTTCCCCATCACCTAGGTGAGGTGTTAATCATCATTCTCCTTACTCTCCTCACACCCTGTTACAGACAAGTTGGAATGCGTCTTACCTAAGATTCCATTCGAACTCTCTGGTATACGATAGATAATGCAAAGCTATCTTTTATTAAATGCTGCTAACGACAGCATTCAACTAGGTAAACGTGACGGTTTTATTGGCTTTACTAAGTGATTCACGAGTGAGGCAACATCCCATCTTGGGCACCCCGAGGAGCTGTACAAAATGGAAGGTTGTGATAGGAAGAAGGGTGGGGCCAGGGAGCTATTAACAAAAGAAAAGGAAAAAAAAAAGGTTATTTTTAGACCAGGATATCTTCCTTTGGAGGAAAGGAAGTGGCAAGGGTTTTTACCGGGCACATTGCTGCTTCTTTCTACGGGGGAGGTGGAGGGCCCATGTGACGGCTTACGTCACTGGCCCTTGACCAGAAAATTCCCGACGGGTTGATGAAAATTACATTTCTAGGAGAGGCTGAAACTGCAGTTCAATCGTAGTGTTAAATCTAGGTTTGACATCATGGGCTTTTAGCACAAGCGACACCATTTTGGGTCTGCGGTTTTTGCCATGCTATACTGTTTGTCTTCTCATTTAATTTTCTGCATGACCTGGTGAGGTCACTTCCGTAATCCTCTTTTCACTAACAAGGAAAGAGGGGCTTAGAGGTGTTCAGTCTCTTGGCATGGTCACTCGGTTAATAACGGGGAGAACTGGAATTCTAATAAGGCCTTTTAGAATGCAGAGCTCACGACCTTCACCAGTAAGACATTCAGCCCATGAATTACACCAGCCTTCATTAAAAAGCAGGCTTGGGGGTGTCGGTGTGGGCAAACTGGGGGCCAGAGGACTTCCCTTCAAGGTGGCATAAGAAGCATATTGTTCTTATTTAGATTGGGTGCTTGCTGGAGGAGGGGATGGTGTTGACAGATATTATTAGTTACGCGCCTGCCCCCAGAGTCTCCTCTCCCCGCACCTAGAATCACGTTGTCTCTTCCATAGCTTTACAGATTTCATACGAGAATTTGCGATATCATCTCCACTCCGGCCAAGGACACCTTATTGAAGTTTTCCTTTTGATTATCAGACCTCCTTCTCTGGGATAGGTGTTCACAAATGGCCATCAAGCTATATCCTAATCCTTCTGCAAAGTGAATCTCAAAAACTTATTATCACCGACATTTTTCTAAAGTCTCACACTTAGACTAATCCTGCCACCAATTCCAATCACTGCAAGAAATATTGTAAGGCAACTTACTTCTGCTTTTTTTTTTTCCTTAACAAAACCCAATTGGGTCTGGGCTGAGGCATTGTACAATAGTTTTGGTTTCTGTATTCTTATTTTTATTTTAGATATGTGGCTTTAATTTAGCCAGTATCAATAGCACTCATTTGGTGAGCCCTAAACCTGAATGCTAGTCATTCTAGGAAATGTTCTTTTTTTAGGAGAGATGATTTGCTCACCTGTTCTGGAAGCACTCTGTCCTCAGGGCTTCTGTGGCAACGAGTTATTTTCTTTTCTTTCTGCCTCATTTGCTATTCTCCTTGCTTGTCTTTGTTAGTTTTTCCTTCTCCTAATAACTGCTAAATGCTGCAGGACCTTGGAGTTGCCTGTAATCTTCTTCTCCTTCTCTCTTTTACTGACCTCATCTGACCCCACAAATTTCAAAACCTTCTCTATGCCGATGAGTCTAACAATTCTCTCTTCAGTCCTGACATCTCCCTTAGTTCCAGATGTCCAGTCCACCCGCCCTTCATCTTTTTACAACCACAGTGTTTTTCACGTGTACCAAGGAAGACTTTCAGTTTTCACTATTTCACTAATTCATTAAAGCACCACCTAGCTGATTGTTCAGGCTATTTTATGGCCTCTTGTTTCTACACCTCTCCCCCACATCTCTTTCATTCTTTTCTTTCTCTAAAGACCAGCTTTTCTGCTGTCTATTACTTCCCAGTGCTAGCATCTAGGAGAGGGACTGACGTTTCTGAATCCCAACTCCATTCCTGGCTTAGGAAAGAGAATCATTTGGATGAACTCTTGTTACTTTTCTGCTCTGATTCACAATAGCCAGAACGGGACTCAGGTCTTGTTCTATAATCAGGCCTGGTTATGGGAAGGGCGTTTTCAGAAAGGGGGAGTTGGTGGTACATGGGTAAGACAGACATTGTCATAATATTTTCTATACAGTGTTACCAGATTCTCAATAATTTTTCTATTCATGACCCCCTTTACTTGAACATTCATGTAAAGAATAATAAAGGATAATGTTTGGCCCTGGCCAGGTAGTAAAACTGGTTAGAACATCGTCCAGATATGACAACATTGCTGGTGCAATCCCCAGGCAGGGCACATGAAGCATCAACCAAAGAATGCATAAATAAGTAGAAACAATAAAAATTGGTCTCTCTCTTTCTCTTTTTAAACAAAAACAATCAATTATAAGAAATAAAGGATTTTTTTGTTGTTGTTATTAATAGTTGTTAATCCTCATCTGAGGATACTTTTCCCATTGATTTTTAGAGAGAGTGGAAGGGAGGGACAGAGGGAGAGAAAAAGAGAGAGACAAGAAGAGAGAAAGAGTGAGAGAGAAATCAATGTGAAAGAGACACATTGATTAGCTGCCTTCCACATTTACCTCAACCAAGGCCAGAGATCAAACTTGCAACCTAGGCATGTGTCCTTGACTGGGAATCGAACCTGTGAGCCTTCAGACGCTCTAACCACTTAGCAACTCTGGCCCGAGATAGGATAATGTTTTTATCAATAATGGTTATAGACAAAAGACTTTTTTTTCAGCTCCATCATTTCTTCTTTTTCCTTAATGATTAAGAAAGAACTTAGACTACATGATTCCCCAACCCTCCTTGACATAAGTTCTTTCTCTAACCTCAGCCCAGCAAATTTTATTTTTATTTCTTCCCTGAACATGTATGCCTAGTTTAGACTACCAACTTTTGCCTAGTATGTCTTTTGGGAATAATCTACACTAATAAAAGAGAAATATGCAAATTGACCTTCACTTCGTGACATCAACCAGCCAATCAGGAGTGAATATGCAAATAAACCTGGCAAAGCTGACAGAGGCCCTGCCCCAAAGCCACTCCAGGCCTCTGGGCAGCATGCATGCAGGCATGGAGCAGCCAGGCAGGGTGGGATGCCTGCTATGAGTGGGAGGGGAGTGGAAGGAGCTACAGGAGTGGTGCTCCTGCCTGAGTGAAGACAGAAGGTGGCGGCCAGAGTGAAGGCCTGGGTCCTGGGTACTGTAGGAAAACCGGTGTTGGCAGCCAGGGGAAGGAAGGCCTATTGCACGAATCTTCGTGCAACGGGCCTCTAGTCAAATATAATAGGAGTGGTGGTAGTTAAGTAGCCTCTAATTCATTCGATTTGGCTAAGGTTAATTTAATTATAAATTTTATACTATGATCCTGAATAATTGATAAAAAGTATAAAAATGTATGAATTCCCCAAAAGAGAAGAAATCTAGTTAGAGAGAACAATAGAGCAAATACTCTTTAATTTGGACAATTCAGTGAAAGTCTATAGATGGCATTCACCTTTCCTTTGGCTGGGATTTTGATCCATAGCAAGTCAGTGTGCATCACAGAAGGAAAAGCTGTATTGTACACTATGATTCATCTTTCTAAAAGAAAGTGCATTCGTGCCAGCAAAGAAGGGGAAGGCTTCTCTTTTCATAAACTGGAATTATTCATCTTTTTACCTCACCAACTCCCAATAGTACTTATTAACGGAAATCTACCAGTGTTTCTTTTTATTTATTTATTTTTTTTCTGGGATGGGCCTTCCTGTCTAGCAATGCAGCTATTTTCATTTAGTTATTACATAATTATTATGGAAATTCCCCTTTAAAGGCATTACTTTAGAAAATAGTGCAATATTTCTGCCTAAACTTGTTTTTTTAAAAAATCTTCACCCAAGGTTATTTTTCCATTGATTTTTAGAGAGAATGGAAGAGAGAGAGAAAGACAGAGAGAAACATCAATGTGAGAGAAAAACACTGATTGGTTCCCTCTTGCATGAGCCCTGACCAGTGCCCAGGTCTGGGAGAAGCCTGCAACCAAAGTATGTGCTCTTGACTGGAATTGAACCCAGGACCTGCAGGGTGATGCTTTATTCACTGTTGCCTTTAGAGAGAGATTAAAACAAGGTTTAGGAGCCTGTTACTATGCAGAATAAACATCATCCTTGTCATTCTTTATGAATTGATTTTTGTCTTTCTGACAACAGAATTTTTCATGTGACAGTTAAATTGTTTTGATTACTTAAAGTGTCACAGTACAAAAGATGGTACATCTTAACTTCCTCACCTTTTTTTCTTTATCTAATCCAGTGATTTTTCTGCCTTTTCATCTTATGGCACACATAAACTAATTACTAAAATTCTGCAGCACACCAAAAAAAAAAAAATGTATTTTTGCCCATCTAATAAAAAGAGAAAGGTCTTTTGATTTATTCACATCAGACAGTTTTTGTGATTTTTTTTTTTATTTGACAGTCTAAGGGAAAAAGGATCAGTGCCTCTTACCAAATGTCAGGTATTGCATGTTTTAAAGATTTTTGCAACACACCAGTTGAAAATTGCTGACCTAATCCAAATTGTACACTAAAACTGAGAAAAACAAGTCATTGGATATTGAAAATGTACAAACAAATGAAAACTGGAGAATCCTATATAATAAAGAGGTAATATGCAAATTAATCCTCATGCCCTCACAAGATGGCTGCCTCTGACCAGGCTGGCCAGGGGTTAGTGAGGGACAACCAAACGACTGAACAAGCAGGGCGACCAGACCAGCAGAGGGGAGGCAGTTAGGGGCAACCAGGCAGGCAGGCAGGTGAGTGATTAGGAGCCAGTGGTCCAGGATTGTGAGAGGGGTCCAACTGCCAGTTTAGGCCTGATCCCAGGACATCCCCCAAGGGTTCCCAGATTATAAAAGTTACAGGCTAAGTTGAGGGCATGCCCTCTCACCCTCCCCCATCCTGCCACCACACGAATTTCATGCACCGGGCCTCTAGTAATAAAAATGAATCAAAATATATCTTGTGTTAGATAAAATCTGTTTGTCCTCATGAGTATAGCTTTACAAGTTTTCAAGCAAATTGATAGAAAAATCTTTAGCCAAATGATAAAGACTATGAAGAAGATTCAGATAAGGCCCCTGCTACCTTCTTCCTTGCTTTCTTTAATGACAATCTCATTGTTGAAATAAATGCGGAAGAGTCATGGATAAAGCTTCAAAAGTTTTCCAGAAGTTACAGCATTCTGAACTCTTTTCCGAACACTTGCTTTGGTCAGATGAGTTTGGGGGTCACTGTAAGAGTCAGCCCATGTAGCCAGCTTTGTAACATGTCCTCCTAGAAGTCCCACAGGCAGGGCAAACCCCAGAATGGAACTCACAGTTTTTCCCCATCTGCTTTCCTCTGTTCATTTTCTGCCAGATATTCATTCCAAATACCTTTCTCTTTCTTACCTCCCCTCCCCATCCACCTTGACTGAAGTCATTCAGGCCTTTAATTTTACGCCTGTCTGATATTTCTGACAAACTCCTTTTCTCGGCTGTCAATCAGGTCACTGTCCGGGCTCTGGCCTGTCCAGCCTGCACTCATCCTCTTCTTCTAATTCATCCTTCACACTGTGGACACAGATTTCCTACTCAAATCTGTCCCAGCAGGTTCCCTATTAAAATATTTAGATGGCCTGGCCGGTGTTGCTCAGTGGTTGAGTGTCGACTTATGAACCAGGAGATCAGGGTTTGATTCCTGGTCAGGGCACATGGCCGGGTTGTGGATTCAATCCCCAGAGAGGAATGTGCAGGAGGCAGCCAATCAATAATTCTCATCACTGATGTTTCTATCTCTTCCTTCCTCTTTGAAATCAATAAACATATATTTTAAAACATATTTAAGTGGTTTCTCTTCAGGATAAAGTTCCTACCTCCACTCTTTTCCCCCCATGACATAAACCAGGGCTTCACAAGTTTCCTAAAATTAATGCTCTTTTTTCCCCATCCTGACTGACTGCACGTACTATTTTGCAGAAAACACCCTTCCCTTCCTTGTTTGATTGGTCAATTTCTTCTCATTCAAGGCTCAGCTCTTGTGTAACTTTCCTGCCACTTCTCTCTCCACCTTTCTGAACAATGCGCCCCTCCCTCCCTTAGGCTTCTGAAACAGAGCTCTGATGTAACTGGAGGAGGCTGAAAGGTGATTGCCACTGGAATCACACAGATCTGGGTTTGAATTAGGAATCTTCCATTTATTATACAGAACCTCACACATATAGTTTAACCTCACTATATATCACATTTTCATTTGAAATTAATAATATTAATAACACCTGCCATAAAAAAGTCCATATATGTTTTAAGTACAATAAAGTATATAAAGCATAAAAGAAATAGTAGATGCTGTGATAGGCATACGTAGTTGGATCTCCCCTTAATTGTGGTATATGTGTCTCCTTCGGGCTAGAACAGAATTGGCCCTCATATAATGCTAATCAGATGTCAGCATTTGACACCGTTGCCAATTTTCTCTTAGAACATATTATTCCTGACTTGGATTTTCTTACACAGTTCTCATCTATATATCTCCTATCATTTGGCTGTTATGTCTCCATACATTTTGTTGGGAATTCCTCAGATATAAAAGGAGCGAAAAACTTTTCCTCTGTCCTCTTAGGTTCCGTCTCAGAGGACTGCAGATTAAACCGGCAAAGGACCAATTCACAAATAGTTTTATTGTTTCTTTTACTTGCATGGGGGCACTGCAGAAAAGAAGTGAAAACCCAAAGAAGCAGTTAGACCTGGAGGCTTATATGCCATTTTAACAAAGGGCATTAGATGATGGGAAGGTGACTAGGAAATGCATGGTGAATATTGGCTGTTTATAAGGTTTGTTATGCAGACATATCTCTTCGCTGTCTCTGGTTTTCTTGGTATAGAAGGAGAGAAACTTTACAAATGAAAATATGTGTAATCTTTACAAAGGACATTTTATGCCCTCCTTTTGGGCTGTGAATGTAAAAACATTCAAACCTGTAAAGAATTTTTTGTGAGTTTATTTGAGCCACACTGTCAACAATTGCCAGGAAGCAGAATCTCAATGGATTGGGATAATGCTCCCGAGAATGGCAGTTTTTCATCTCTTTTCATACATTGCAATCAAAGGAGGAGAGGTAGGTGGGGTACATGAAACCCACTGGTGATTAGAGAGGCAGGAGAAAGCAAAGCGAGGAAACCTCTGGGGTGGGATAGAGAGTAAATGATGGACTCATTCTTTTACTTAGGGGGATACAGGGTAGTTAACAGCCAACAATTAACATGATAATAATAACAATGAAGACATTTGTTGTAATCTGTCCTGCTGCCCAGGGCATTTGATTGTGCCCTGAGGAGTTCCGGAGCAGTGGAGGGAGGGGTGTAAATTACAGTTACCCTGGTATTTCAGTGATATGTTTTAATAGATGTAAAAAGACTGTAAGTTCAGTTAAGGTAAAGACTGACTTTGTCAGAGAAGACACCGGTCTAGGAGGTGACTGACTGCCTGAAAGGAAATGGACTCCCCTCTATCTTGTCCTGTAAGGGCTGGGACCCCTGCCTAACCCCCCTCCCTTTTCTGGGAGAGGCCACAGGTGTGCCAGCAATGTCTTAACTTCCCCGACCCCCACCGGAATGGGCCAATGAAGCTCCAGGAACACAGCGAAGATCCTAATTAGGCTTAACTACAGAAAGACCCCAATTTAAGTGACCAATCTCTGTAACCCTCATCACTTTCCTAAGCCCCTTAATTATCCTACCCCATAAAACTCATTGTTCCCGCCCGGCTTGCTCTCTTGCCTCGCTGCTGCGCCAGAAAGAGGCTGGGAGCCAAACCCGGGTTTGAATAAAGACTCTTTGCTTTTGCATCGGAGAAGGCTCCTTAGTGGTGGATTATTGGGGACCCTGAACTCTGGGCATAACATGCCCACCATAACTGCTTAGTTCAAGTTTGATTTCAGACATTCCTTCGTGGTGACTTTAGCTCTTTGAGTTTTCAGGGCTGCCGTGCAGGCCTTCCCTGAGCTTGTCAGGATGGCACGGGGCTCTTTTTGTCCACAAGGCAGAAACGGGGAGGGTAGAGAGAGCTTTTCTGTGTCTCCTCTTTCTCAAAAGCTTTATGCTAAGTTGTATAAGTTGTGGTGGTATATTCTTATCCCGTTCACATATTTACCCTTTATTATTATTATTTGTTATGTGTATTATTATTACTTTAAATCCTCAAGTGAGGACATTCTTAGAGAGAGGAAGTGGGGAGGGGAGAGAGAAAGGGAGAGAAACATCAATCAAAGCCCTCCTGCCCTCCCCTTATGTTCTTGACTGGGGATCAAACACAACACCCCAGCGTATGTGCCGATGGGGAATCAAACTGGCACCTTTCGGTGGCAAGCATCTTCAGATTTGCGGCTGGCAGGCCACATGCCTTGTTTATGTTGCCTTCCGGCCGTGAGTTTGACATGCTTGTGTACAGGATGATGCTCAACCAACTCAGCCACTTTGGCCAGGTCATATATTTAGCCTTTAATTGTTTGAGTTAATCAGATCCTGTCCTAACCCTCACTCTTGTTATTCATCCCCTCCCTCTTTCAGAGTTTATCTTAGAGTTTAATTGGCCAAGTGTATAAAAGTCATTGTCATCCCTTTCCTGGATACATGCAGAGTAAGAACTGTCTGGGTTGGGGGTAGGTGGGAGCATAGATCTGCCTTTTAACAAGTTCTTAGAGTGAATCTGGGCCAAATTGCACTTGAAAATTTTGGCCTTAGAAATTTATTTTCTCCTGTGGCTCTAATTACCACACATTTGCTACAGATTTTCTAATTTCTGACTTCATTCCACACCTTATATAACCAACAACCTCTTGGGCTTTCCCTTTTGGAAGGTAACAGGTCCCAAAGTAAAATTTTTATGCTCCTGCCGAAACCGGTTTGGCTCAGTGGATAGAGCGTCAGCCTGTGGACTGAAAGGTCCGGGGTTCGATTCCGGTCAAGGGCATGTACCTTGGTTGCAGGCAAGTCCCCAGTAGGGGCGTGCAGGAGGCGGCTGATGGATGTCTCTCTCTCATTGATGTTTCTAACTCTCTATCCCTCTCCCTTCCTCTCTGTAAAAAAATCAATAAAATATATTTAAAAAAATTTTTTTTATACTCCTCTGCTAAGTGTTTCTTATCTTAAAGGAAGCAACATCTACCCAAATGTTCAAACTTAGGGCCTGCTCTCTGCTTCCTCTTACTACCTCTTCTCCGGCATCAGAATGCATGCCATATCTCTTACATCTTTACCCTTTTCTCTAACTCTGTTGTCACACCCCTTAGTCTACACCACAGTTAATCTTTTATCTGAGTTTCAATAGTGGGCTCCTAACTAATCGTCTGGTTTCCAGGGTAAATAGTAATAAAGCGAGGGCTCTGAAGTCTGACTTCTAGGTTCTGAAATCCTTGCTTGTTCATACTTTGCTTAGCCTCAGTTTCTCCTTCTGTGCAATGGGGATCAAATAGTATTTCCCTCAAAGGGTTTCCCTAAGGTAATGTGTGTAAAGCTGTTTATATTGTGTGTGGCACTTAGGAACCTCACAACCATTGTTCCTTGTTGCTAAGATCCAGATCCACCGCTACCCCCTTCCGCCCATCAACCATCCAACATTAGTGATCTTTTAAAAATGTACATCAAATGGGTCATATTTCTACTAAAAACTTTCCAGTGACTTTAAGGTAGATTTAGACCACTGACCCTTATAAGATTTACATGAATCTGTTTACCTATAATTTAAAGCCCCAATTATCTCTCCCACTACTTTTCCTTTTGATTCTTCTACCTCCCCACCCCCGAGCAATTCTGGATTTCTTTTCATTAAACACACCACCCTCCCTTTTGCATCCACCGTCCCTCAGCCTTTAGTTCAGTGGTTCTCAACCTGTGAGTCGAGACCCCTTTGGGAGTCGAAGGACCCTTTCACAGGGGTCGCCTAAGACTATTGGAAAACACCTATTTCCCATGGTCTTAGGAACCAACACACTGCTCCTCGGTGTAGCAAAGTGTAGCAGTGTAGTTTACTGTTGTTATATTAAGACATGCTATACCACGATTCAAGACAAAATTTCATTTATTTGTAATTAGAAATAAATATTTCACAATATATAATTACATATTGTTTTTGTGATTAATCACTATGCTTTAATTATGTTCAATTTGTAACAATGAAAATACATCCTGCCTATCAGATATTTACATTACAGTTCATAACAGTAGCAAAATTACAGTTATTAAGTAGCAACGGAAATAATTTTATGGTTGGGGGTCACCACCACATGAGGAGCTGTCTTAAAGGGTCCAGGCTTTAGGAAGGTTGAGAATCACTGCTTTGGTTGTTTAGAAAATTCTACTTTTCTGTCAGTTTTATTTTTCTTTTAACAGATCTTCAGGGGAAAAAAATACATCTTTTTGTCCCACTTAGGTGATGGGGAACATCTCTTTTCTTCAGACACATTCCCTAGTGCATAGCATGTTGAAGGCACTCAATAATATTCATTAATAAATGAATAATACCATCAAAGTATTTATAATTTTTCATTTCTCTTTTGTATATTTCTTTTCTCTTATGTATTAAATCAACATTTTATTTCCTCTAGAATCTCATTTTGATGATCATATTTGAATTAGTAGTAATAAGCACTGAACAGTGTTCTAAAGACCCTGAGATTTTTTTTCTCAGAAATGTCTACTACATCTGCACAATTTTCCTTAGAGAATAAATTCCCAGCGATTAGACACATGATGTTCAATAAAGGAATTATTCATTCAATGAAAATGAGTGTTCTTGATTATAAAAACATTTTAAATCATGTTCAGGGGACATTGCTCTTCTATTTCATATGACAAAGCTGTCTTCTGACATATTTTACCCTCAAAAGAGGGATGTTGGGTTTCATTCGGATATGACTAAACATTTTATAAAATTCATTTTAATTATGGTTTGACCTTTCCTAGTCTTTAATATGAGAGTTTATATACAGAGAATTGTCAGTCCTGTAACCTAATGGAAAATCCGGGGTCTGTTGTATTAAAGGCAGTGCTATTCCTTAGTTTATTTTATTATTATTTTAATAGCTAAGAGGACCTTTAGCTTTTTCTTCCTCCAGACTTGTAGCAGGACATCAGATCTATTCACAGTGCCACCTTTCATCATTCTGTTGTTTCACCCTTTAAAAAATCCCCTCCCTGGTTCAGACAGCTCATTAGAAACCGCCCTTTTAATCAGTTACACTCTCCTGGACCCTGAGCTCCTAAGCCTGCACCCACATTGCCTCTGAGATTTATATAGCCCAGGATGGTAGCTATAAATACCTCATTTCTGTCTACACTTCAGTGTTTTTTTGTAGTAGTTGTTGTTTTTAAGGAGTGTTGCTATGGGTAAGGTCAGGAGTAAGGTTCAGGGAGTTGTGTAATTCTGAGAGGCCTGCTAACCAGCTGCCAGGTAGAAAATACTATGAGGCGAGCCCAAGGTTCCTTCTGTTTATACACTGTCATACGTCTTGATTCCTCTGGCTCTCCTACCCTTTATTTCACAGAGTCCCTCTGTGCCTCAGATATTAACTCTCCCAGGAGGGACCTAGGTATTTCTGAGATGAAGAAACCCTATATCAGATCAGCAAGGCTGAGTAATACGCCCAGATTCCCCTGTACAGTCAGTCAGTTGTGGGGTGTGGTGTTCAACCCCAGACATTCCTGACGGGAGAGTCTGTGTTCACTTTCCAGGGTACCTCAGGGCTTCCCCTCAACATATGGAGCAAGACGGCTCTGCATCCAAGTGGCTGACTTCATCAATGGTCCTTCCCTTTTCCTGTCTCTTCCATTCTCTGATTCTCCCCCACCAGGTAGCATCCTCCTGGGTTAGCTTTCCCTTCTACTCAACAGCTTCCTTCCTCGAAGGCATCGCATTATCAAGGCACTATTTCCAATAGGAGAAAAGTCCATGAAGAGCAGAGGTGGTTCATAATAAAATAGTCTATTTTTGAACAGAGTATAAAATGAAGGAAAACTTTAGCCATCATATATTCACAGAAATCTCATCAATAAATCTTTTGCCGAGACTGGTTTGGCTCAGTGGATAGAGCGTCGGCTGGAGGACTGAAAGCTCCCAGGTTCGATTCCTGTCGGGGGCATGTACCTTGCTTGCGGGCACATCTCCATTGTGGGGCCTGCAGGAGGCAGCTGATCGATGTCTCTCTCTCATCGATGTTTCTGACTTTCTATCTCTCTCCCTTTCTCTCTGTAAAAAATCAATAAAATATATTAAAAAAAATAATAAATCTTTTTTCCTTTGATTTTACAAGCCACTTATAGCTATGTATTTTCCTGGGAGGATTAACACTTCTTGCCTTTATTTAGCTTAAACTGAATGTTTTTGTCAATAGCTGAGATGAGGTTTCCTGAGTAAAGAAAGTTGGTTTTGTGTTGTTTTTTTTAATTTTTTTTATTGATTATCTTTGAGGGAGAGATGCCTCCTGTGCACCTCCTACTGAGTTTGAACCCACCACCTTTTGGTGCATGGGACAATGCCCAACCTACTGAACGAGACTGGCCAGGGCCTGATGAAGATCATAAGTGTTAACGTGGGGTGGAGCAGGGTGGTGGGAGTGGGAAGGAGGACATAGGTAGAGATGGGTGCTACTGTATTAGAAGTTCAGTTTCGGAGTAGAGGCTCTTCTCAGGAGAGCATTTCTGGAACATGCCACTTTCTTACATTAATTTTGCCAGAGGTTGGCAAACCCTGATGTGCCTTGGGAGCAGGTAATACGAGACACAAGGAAGTGTCTCATGTCTTGGAGATAAAATGTTTCCCGGTGTGGGTTAAGGGCAGTCCCTGACCTTGGAAAAATGTTTGCATCCCCATCTTTCCCCACTGGTTTTCCCATGGCGAAACGGCTTCCGTCTGAGCATGCTTGGTTTCAGGCTAAGTCAGTGGTTCTCAACCTGTGGGTTGAGACCCTTTTGGGGGTCGAACGACCTTTTCACAGGGGTGGCCTAAGACTATTGGAAAACACATATTTCCCATGGTCTTAGGAACCAACACACAGCTCCTCGGTGTAGCAAAGTGTAGCAATGTAGTTTACTGTTGTCATATGAAGACTGTTACCCATGCTACACCACGATTCAAGACAAAATTTCATTTATTTGTAATTAGAAATAAATATTTCACAATATATAGTTACATACTGTTTTTGTGATTAATCACTATGCTTTCATTATGTTCAATTTGTAACAATGAAAATACATCCTTCCTATCAGATATTTACATTACAGTTCATAACAGTAGCAAAATTACAGTTATGAAGTAGCCACGGAAATAATTTTATGGTTGGGGATCACCACCACATGAGGAGCTGTCTCAAAGGGTCTCGGCATTAGGAAGGTTGAGAACCGTTGGTCTAAGTCCTGTCTGTCTTGGTGCGAAGTTATCAGGCTGCCGTGCTCCTCGCTCAGCCTGGCTTAGGAAGTTTTTGGGAGCGTCATGGTGGCTCTCATGAAAGAGAAGTGCAGGACGTGTAACTGGGCCCACACCAGCCGGACATTGGTTAGGAACCGACTGCCTGTTTTCACCCTTTCTTGGGCCATAGGGACTCTGGTCTCAGCTTCTCCCCGGGAGTCAGTATGCTCTTTGGTCTTCCGAGACTAATTTCCTAGAAACATTTCCATAATTTCTGTGTAGAAAGGGTTAGAGACAGCGTTGTCTGGGGGTCGTGGTGGGAGTGTAATGGGACTGGTACAGAAGATTAGCGCAAACCCTTGTAAATTAGGCTGTAGGTTCATTTTGGATGAGATTCTGGAGGGCTTCAGCCACCCACTTGCACATCATCACGCACCCCCCGCACTCGGCTGTCCGTGCGCATCCTGGCAGGTGACTCAGTGTGCCCTATCGGGTCCTGATGCCAAGTTCCCAGGCCAGGGAGCAATGTCCCCGCTTCAGTTTCCATCTGGGAAGACACACGTCACATCAGCACGCAAACCTGTTGTTCATTTTCCCTTCCTCTTCCTGCACGTTGCAGCGCAAATCGAGAAACACTTGGCACTAGGCCTGCAAGTGACCAGCTTTCACTTGAAAGAAAGAGCTCGGGGCTGATCCCCTCCTGGCTGCTATCACGTTGGCATTTCTGTTTTGGACACGTGGCAGGCAGAGCACACGCATCCTGACTTCGCGGGGAAAGCAACATGAAAGCACCCACGGGGGGAAGCCCTCCTCAGTGTCCCTGAGCCAGACGTCTCCCGTTTCCTCTGCTTCCGCTCGTTTCCTGACAGCCAGCCTCATGCCGGTCTGAGCCCCTTCGCTCTGCACGCCTCTCTGCATGCTGACGTCACCCTGAGGAGGTGGTTTCTGAGACTGGCCTCTCTGTGAATTCTTTGATCTGATTAAATTTCATATACATGTTAATTTTAAGAGTAGCTGTTCACTAATGCTTGGGAAACTCTAGAAATATAATTGTTGGCAAACCTTATATGCCTTTTGATTTTCAGATTTTTCTTCTTAACCTCCGAGAAAAAACATTGAACTTTTGCACACTAACTGCAAGGAAACTTGTTTTCTTTCCTCTGGAGCTTCTGGCAGGAGAGCAAACTGATTTTTAGTTTTTTCAAGTTTCAGTGTCCATGCATGAAGTTAACGTTGGTGATATTTTTTGAGGATTTCTTCCAATAAGTTTGACATGCTTGATTCCTTTATTTCTTTCTCCTTTAGCCATGCTATTCTATGATAATCATTCGCCTAGATTTATTTCTTATTACGTTTGACAATCATCTAGAACTCATTTTTTTTCTGGGTTTTCTCTTTTCAATGAGTAAAATAAGACTTCTGTCTGTAGTGTAGGCCAAAACGTGTGTGATCATTCAAAGCAAAACAAAACAAAACCACGCAGGCAGGCCGCAGCTCTGGCCGGGTTCCAGGACTCCCTCAGCCAGACAACGGTGGCTCTGGCTGACAGGCGGGAGGTGAGGGTGGGGGGGCCTGTCTTACCTTCTTTGAGGTGTCAGGGCCCTGCGCAGGGTCAGCAGCAGGTTGAGGCTGGGAATGGGACAGACCCGTGGTCGGCAAACTCATTAGTCAACAGAGCCAAATATCAACAGAATGACGACTGAAATTTCTTTTGAGAGCCAAATTTTTTAAACTTCTTCTAACGCCACTTCTTCAAAATAGACTCGCCCAGGCCGTAGTATTTTGTGGAAGAGCCACACACAAGGGGCCAAAGAGCCATATGTGGATCAAGAGCCGCAGTTTGCCGACCACAGGGATAGACCAACTGTTTTTATAAATGGTTGGTGATAAATATCTGCATGGCCCGCTTCCCTTAAACTTGCATTAAAAATGAATTAAATTTAGTAGTGCATGCTTAGAAATCCATTATACAAGTTTATTTTTCCCCTTCTTAGAACTGTACAAACTAAACCGTGGCCAGTTTTTGGAATAATTACAGCCAAGCAAGGAATGGCTTAGCGGGAAGCTAAAAATAGTTGTCTTCCGTTAGATTTTTTTTTTTTTGGCCTTGTTTATTTATTTATTTTTTTAACTTGCCTGTATATTTGGGATTCTAGTCTGAAGACTAGATTAATCAAATAAGATAATGAAAAATACAGAAGAATAGCATTTTACTTTATAAAAAAATAATTGCTGCTTTCTCTATTTGGATTTCTGAATTCATATGATGAGATACTTTAATTTTTATTACAAATAACATGTAAAACTCAATTTACTGTATGTTATTTCAGTTACTTCTCCAGATAATCCCACAGTTCCTAGAATGTATAATCCACCAAGGTGGGGGGCTTGGATCACTCATCATGGCAGCCACAGACCACGGGATTAGGCTGGCTTCCCAGCACCAACAGGCCAGCCTCTCAGAAAGGGAAAGGGAGAAATCACTTACTGAAGTGGGACCTGACAAGGCTGCGCAGGTGTTTCACACACATAATCTCACCTCCTCACACCCTCAACCACCTCAAGCACCTGCTCTTCGCTCAGAGTGAGGGATTTTTATCACATTTTACAGATGAGCAAACTGAGGCTGAGATAGGGCTTGCCCATTCTTACTGAACATTTCTTTCCTCCGTTTCATTCTAAACCACAAACACCACAAAAATTATATGCTGAAAGTTGCACAGCTTCTAATTGGCAGACCTAGTACATCTACCCACATGTTACATCTCCAAGTTCAGTCCTCTTTCTCCCCAGTCACCTGTTTACTGCATTTTTTTTTAAACCTATCATTTTGTAGACATGGAAAAATAGAAAGACATCATTCAAACTGGGCTGGAATAGACAGAAATTAGGTTTCATCTTGGGAGGTCTGGCAAGGGTTTGAAAGGAAGATTGAGGCTGGGAATGGGATAGAACAGTCCTACATAATAAAGGCCTAATATGCTAAGTGTCCGGATGTCTGGTTGTCTGTTCAAACAACCAAAATGTGATAAGGCCATTCAACCGCTCGCTATGATGTGCACTGACCACCAGGGGGTAGAAGCCCAATGCAGGAGCTGCCTCCTGATGGTCAGTGTGGTCCCACAGGGGGAGCGCTGCTCAGCCACAAGCCAAGTTCATGGCTGGCTAGGGGCAGCGCTAAGAATGTCCCACTGACGGCTGCCAGACTGCGAGAGGGTGCAGGCCGGGCTGAGGGACACCCCCTGAGTACAGGAATTTCGTGCACTGGGCCTCTAGTTGTTTTATAAATGGTTATAATCCCTCCCAGTAAGATTACAAAAGGTAGGAAAACAGCATATATTTCCCAAATTGGCACAACTAGCAGCAATTTAGGAAAACAGGATCCAATCTTCCAGGATCCCTGTGTTCTTGCACCTGCCTTGCCCTCTGCTCTCTCTCTCTGTTGTGAAATACTCATTGTTTGAGATCTACTCCTTTGTCGCCCTCCCCTTTTCTCTTCTCCTCCTTTAATGAGTAGCTGTCTACCCCAATCTTTTAAAGAAGAACTAGGGCCTTCTGGCTTGGGCTTGGAGCAAAGGGTGAGCATCTGGGGAGAAAAAGGTTCACAGGTCTCATGCATCAACAACGAGTGTTGACTTGGATATCTGAGTTTCAATTTTAAGGGTATCCCAGTCACTTTAGAAAAAATTCATTCTAGGTTATTTCTATCCTATGAATGTGGACCGGCAGGGGGAAGGCAGTGCTGATCCATCAGAAGGAAAACACCACACATGGGGTAAGGAAGGCTGTTTTCTGTAAGTAAGCAGGGTCTACATGGTCTAAGAGGGGAAAAATAAAACAAAACTAAAACAACAAAAATTGTAAGTACAGTTCACATAAGTTTCGTACTTATAAGGACAGAAGTTGGCTTCTGCCTGTAACAGGGACAAAAAGGAATAGTCCAATTTTCTTTTGTGTTTATTTATTTATTAAATCTATTGGGGTGACATTGGTTAACATGAGCATATAGGTACCAGGTGTAGTGTACACTTTGGTTCTAAAGAAAATATATTAAAAGTATCAAATCCTTACTGTGTACTCATTTTTCTTCATTCTATTTTTGTTCTCTTCTTTTATAGTTTAACATGTTTTATTCTGAATATAAATTTGACCTAATATAGTGGTAAATCTGGACTTCCTGTTTTGAATTTTAAGAGAAATGAATACTAGTTGAATCACAGAGATTTATTTTCTCTTTAATAAACAGGTTTCTATGTTTTTGTTTTTTTTTCCCTTTACTTGGAACTTGTTTGTGTGTTTTTAATCAAAGGACTACAGGTTCTTTGACCACGCCCATGCCCAAGAAGTCTCTTGGAAATATTGATAAAGCTAAAGCTGTCATTATAGGCACATTTTTAAAGGGAAATCAACACATTACTGGTGTTGGAAATTTGTATTTTAGAAAGAAAAAAAAAAGGATACTCTCTTTAAGTACAAGGTCTAGCAAAACGTGGTTGCATGGATATACACTTTTTAAAAATTGCCATCACACTTTAGATTCTGATTTTACTCTGGATTCCTCTGAGACATTCTGATTTCCACAAGTAAATTAGTTGTGTACAGAAGTTTAGAGACCTCATTTTGGTGAAGCAAAAAGGTTAGCACAATATAAATAATGATTCAAAGTCAGGTATTTTGAAGCATCTACTATGTCTAGACTATAAAACAAGTACAGATTAAAAACAAGAGTACCTCTAAATTCGCCAGCAGCTGCTATTGTAAAGGAGCTTTTGAAGAAAAAGTTTGCCTTCAGTGGAAAAAAACTAGTTAATAGCTGATTATTAGCTTATTATCATCTTTTTATTTTAACATAAAAGAGGACATCAGTCTAGCCTGCATATTTCCCAATTAGTTTATAGATCTACTTATACTCTTAAACTTCTTCAAAGTTTTCTTCAGCCTTTTGACTTGGTTAGTGTATGGGTCAGAGTTCTCCAGAGAAACGGAACAAATAGAATGTACCAGTGTGTATCTGTCTGTCTATCTATAGATCTATTGTGAAGGAGGAAAAGTAATTTCCATGCTACTCTTCTAGGTTCTTGGCTGAGACACTCCAGTAATAAAAGACAGGTTTAGCAGTAGGAAAAACACACACATGTGCCTCTTGTGTACAAGGGAGATAACCCAGAAATTGAGTAACTCCCTGAAATGGCCCACATCACCATCTGAAAGCCCATCTCCAGCTAAAGACAAAAGAAAGCTGTTGGGGGAAGGGAGGCCAGTTATGGGAAGTTACCAGGAGAAGCCCAGTAAAGAAGGGTAGTTGTTATGGAGATTTAAGTTGGTGCCTTTTCCACTCCCAAAAGTTTCTAGAGATTTGATAAACTTCCTCTTTGTACAGAGGGAGATGCCTTTACAAATGGAGATGTCCTTTATAAATGTAAATAAAGGATTAAATTTTACTTGGTTTTCAGAGCCTCTCCTGTCTCCTATGTGCAGACACAGAGAGGCACATATTAAAAACAGCAAAGACTACACTTTCAGGGGTTGTTTCTATAGTTCATGAAAAATGGCAGAGCAGCCCTAGTTGGTTTGGCTCAGTGGATAGAGTTTGTGGACTGAAGGGTCCCATCAAGGGCATGTGCCCAGGTTGCAGGCTAGATCCCTAGTAGGGGGCGTGCAGAAGGCAGCTAATCAATGATTCTTTCTCATCACTGCTGTTTCTATCTTTCTCTCCCTCTCCCTTCCTCTCTGAAATCAATAAAAATATATTCTTAAAAAATGGCAGAGCAGAAGAGAAGAACGAGTCTGGTTTCTTGAGGGGATCATTTAATTAATGCACTGGCCCTAACTTACCCACTTTAGAATTTCCTGTGAGGTGAAAATATACATTTTACTGGCCTAAGCCTCTACAGTTATGTTTCTATTACATGAAGCTACACAGAATCCTAAAAACTGTAGATTTCTGTGAGTCTTTTGGAATCAAATTCAGGGAAAACTTTGGTCCATTTCTGCAGGATACACATTCCCCTCTTCTTGTCTATGAAAAACAATCCTTTTAGCTTCCTGATTCCTGAGTGAGTTTGGAGATAGATAGAATTGTGGCCAAGCCAGTCTTGAGGAAATGGTAACATTTTTTTCTTCTTTCCTTTTTTCCTGTATTCTTTGTACTTATTTACACACCTATGTGCTTCAGCATAGTGTGAGGGACAGGGCAAATTCCCCTTATTCCCCTTTCCTCCTCTGGTTCTTTTTCTTTTTTTTTTAAATAAATTTTATTGAATTTTTTTTTACAGAGAGGAAGGGAGAGGGATAGAAAATCAGAAACATAGATGAGATAGAGATATCGATCAGCCGCCTCCTGCACGCCCCCTACTGGAGTTGTGCCCGCAAGCAAGGTACATGCCCCCGACTGGAATCGAACCCGTGACCTTTCAGTCCGCAGGCCGACGCTCTATCCACTGAGCCAGACCAGTCTCAGGTCTCCTCTGGTTCCTTATGGCTGGCCAAATTGTCAAATCAACAGGAGGCAGAATGACTAGAGAAAAATCAAATTTAATCTTTTGTTCTCAGGAAGCCCACATACACAAGAGAGTCAGAGACACTGCATCCTTTGGATGTTCAGAGATAGAAAGGGGGCTTGAGGTATATAAAACATCCTGGGCTAGGGATGAGGTAAGGCAGCGGTTCTCAACCTGTGGGTCGAGACCCCTTTGGGGGTCGAACCACCCTTTCACAGAGATCACCTAAGACCAGCGGAAAACACCTATTTCCCATGGTCTTAGGAACTAACAGACCACTCCTCTGTGTAGCAAAGTGTAGCAATGTAGTTTACTGTTGTCATATGAAGACTATTGCCTATGCTACACCCCGATTCAAGACAAAATTTCATTTATTTGTAATTAGAAATAAATATTTCACAATATATAATTACATATTATTTTTGTGATTAAGCACTATGCTTCAATTATGTTCAATTTGTAACAACGAAAATATATCCTGCATATCAGATATTTACATTATAGTTCATAACAGTAGCAAGATTACATTTATGAAGTAGCAATGGAAATAATTTTATGGTTGGGAGTCACCACAACATGAGGAACTGTATTAAAGGGTTGTGGCATTAGGAAGGGTTGAGAACCAGTGTTCTAGATACAAGTAAATTAAGTGCTTGAACAACATGGATAATTGTGGTAAACATAAATACACGTCTTTTTGTATCTAAAAAGTAATGAAGCTCTCTCATGAGAGCCAACAGAGTTTATGTTTATACAAAATAAATTTAGTAACCATCAAAGGTGCATTAGGAATCATAATCCCATACAAAATCTTTATCAACCACTGATCACTTCAAAGTAATTTGTGAGCTTAAAGGTTATTTGTGACAAATAGAGGATTATATCTAGTCTTTTTATTTTAATTAATTAATTTTTAAAATATTTTTATTGATTTCAGACAGGAAGGGAGAGTGAGAGAGAGATAGAAACATCAATATTAAGAGAGAGAATCATTGACCAGTTGCTGTCTACTGGGGATTGAGCCCACAAGCTGGGCATGTGCCTTTGACCAGAATCAAAATCTTCAGTCCATGGGCTGACACTGAGCCAAACCAGCTAGGGCCTATCTGGTTCTTATAGATCAACTACAGGTAGAGGACATAGTGTTTGATTTAAATGAAATAAAACTACATCATACAACTTTTCTGAACCCTAATTTATCAGGATAAAAAATTAAGATGGTCATAAATGTAACTCATTTCTGAGGGATGTTAAAATAATTTACAGGAAAACATTAATATTCTTTGTGCAAGAAAACAGGTGTTCTCTCATATAAATTGTTTCATATTGTTTTTCAGGATATAGGAAACATATTTCTTTAGTGAATAAAACCATATTTGACAATAGTCAGGAAGTAGGTATATGAGTTTATCCCTGAAAGGAAATGCAAAAAGTAAGAATGTTTTAAAAGCAATTTGTTTTTTTAGACAATATATATTGACCATTATGACACTTATAAATTACACTATTATATATAGCTTATGAAATTTTAGAGAACCCAAACTTAAAAGACATGAAAATAATTGTATTTTTCACATGATAATAGAATCACTTAATGTTTTAGGTTATAATTGTATTTATAACACAGTAAATTTTATTTTATTTTTTAAAATACATTTTATTGATTTTCTTACAGAGAGGAAGGGAGACGGGGAGAGAGTTATATCCATCAGCTGCCTCTTACACACCCCCTACTGGGGATATGCCTGCAACCAAGGTACATGCCCTTGACCAGAATCAAACCCAGGACCCTTGAGTCCCCAGGCCTACACTCTATTCATTGAGCCAAACCAGTCAGGGCAACAACACAGTACATTTTAAACTACATGGAAAATAGCTGTACTTTCTGACTTAATATTGTAGGGGTTCAGAATGAGTGACCCTACTTTGCGACTCTGTGGCCTGAGATTATTTTGAGCTAAAGGGAAGTTTCACAAAGAGGCAAGCTTCTTTCTCCTCCACAACGCAAGATGTCAGCTATGCATTACTGATGCTATTTAAATAAAAACTGAACCTTATTTAAAATTAAAAAAGTTTTATTTTATAATTATTTGATATAATACCTAAATTCCTTTCATATAGAAAAAGATTCTAGTTCTTAGAATTTAATTGACTAACAGCCCAGATGCAGCTGTGCTATGTGCCTAACTAGAAAATATTTTTATACTCCTTTGAGATGTAAGAAAAATGTCACAGTATTCAATAGGAAGCAGAGACTGGTATTCCCTGTATTCTTTTATAATTTTAATATTTACTTATTTATAGTTAAAAAAATGGGGGGAAATGATAAAATAAAAGCCTTCTAAAAGGAGAGGTAGGGAATGATCAAACCACCCCGGCACTGTTTTTGGTCACCTCACATTTAGTCTAGTTTCTGATTCTTGGGGTTACTCCTTAGGGCTACAGCAGTGATTGGCAAGTCCTTTTATCAGATCAAGCCGTTCCAATTCGTGCTAGAAAGACCTGTGTAGATCAGTCTTTTTTTTTTTTTTCTTACTGTGTTCTTCAAATAGCAGATTTCAATCTAGTATTTACAATTTAAATCTAGTCTCTTCAGTCTCTTCATCATTGCTTTCCAGAGACTTCCCATCCTATTTGGGGTAAAACCCAAAATGTATTCAGTGACCTACAAGGCCATACATGAGCGAGGCCTTGCCTAACGTCCCGCTCTGGCCCATTTGGCTTAGCTCACGTTGGATTTCTTGCTGCTTTCATGCAGGTCAAAGTTCAACCCGATCTGAATCTTTACAGGGCCTCACCCACTGCCTGGCACACTCCCTTCCAAAGCCTTTTCTTATTTATCTCCTTCACATCATTCGGTTGTTTCTCAAATGCCACTTTATTGAGAGATTTTTTTTTTCCCTCTAAAACTCTGTTCCCTTTCTATTCTGCTGAAATTATACGGCTTTTAAATATGTATATTATTGATTTTAGAGAGGAAGGGAGAGGGAGAGAGAGAGAGAAATGTCAGTGATGAGAGAGTCATCCATCAGCTGCCTCCTGCACGACCCACACTAGGGGTTGAGCCCGCAACTCCCGCATGTGCCCTGCCCGGGTGTGGGAAACCGCCCACTGTCCTTATTATCATGAGAGTGCATCCAGGAACCTGAAGGCTGGTGGACCTTGGACGTTAGCAGGGCTAATGCCAAACACCATTGTTCTGTTGCGATAGTGGTGGCTTGAAGCAATTTCCTGACCTCAGAGCCTCAAAGTAAAGGTTGACTGGTCTTTAATGACCTTAGAGACGGTCTGTTTGCTGTGCTTTACTGAGGGCAAGATGTGATTCTAAAATTGAATACAAAGCAGACAAAGCCAGGGTGCCTCTCTCAGAGAAAAGTCTCCACCTGGCCCTCCACGCCTTCCAAATTCCTATTTCTTGTCTAGTGTTTTCATCTGTGCATCGGCCCCTTCTTCAGATCCTAAAACCCCACCGCAAAAAGGTTGCGGCAACCGGGACTCAAACTGTGACCACCTGGTGCATAGATTGACACTAAACCACTGAGCCACACTGGCTGGGCTGAAATTATGTTTTTAAAAACATGTTAGGTGTCGCTCCCTGAAATTTTATGATTCATTTATTCAATAAGGGTGGCACCTAATGTATCTTTTTCACATCTTATAGAGTTAGCACCTGGTACATAATTAATACTCAATGAGTTTTTGTTGAATTAACGAAGAATCTGTTAACACTGTGTGTGTGTGTGCGTAGGAATCTCTTCTCATAATGTTTTATCACAGACATTTTGAAATTGCTTATTCAACTTGTGTATTTCTTTATTCTTTCTTCAAGAATGTAGTGAGCATTTATTCATGAGCTTTGTTGTTAAAAGGTGAGATTTAGACCAGAGCCTAGCATTCCTGCTCTGACCCGGTTTGTTTACCTTCCTAAAAATGTGTTATCTCATTTTGTTTTTTAAAATGGTATGGTACAATTTATTTTAAAATTTTTAAATTGATTTGAGGGAGAAAGAGAGGTGGGGGGGGGAGGGAAACATGGATTTATTATTATTTATGCATTGGTTGATTCTTGTATGTGCCCTGGCCAGAGATCGAACCTGCAACCTTGGTGTATCGGGATGACGCTCTAACCACCTGAGCTACAAGCTGGGGCTGTTATCCCATTTTTCATTTTAAAAGCAGGTGTAATGCTTTTTTCTTGCTGAGATAAAATATTGACGAATAATATATTTAAATGTGTCTACTATAGGATTTTGCATGTCCTCAGTATGTGGCAGACTTTTCCATCATTGCCCCACACCATATATAGCCTTCATTCACATTGGATTTTTTTTTTTTTAAACAAGGAATAAATCTGGGTATTTGAAGGGTATGTGATGAAGTAAAAAATCCTCTGGGTCAGGAATCAGAGGCCTGGCCCCCAAGGCCAGCCCTGTCGCTTACTAGCTTTCCTACCAGGTTAAAAGCTTATTAAGCACTTTGATCCTTTGAGCCTTCATATGTAAATTGAAGTTTTTGGGGTGGTCATGCAGAGTGGAGAATAACTATATTATTTTTAGATTTCCTAGGTCCCATCACTCTGTAAGTGCTGTGATTCTGTGTTTGTGGAAAGCTGTTTTTCAGTCTCAAAAGAACTCGATGAGAGTTTCTGTGTCAAACTTCATATGTTTCAAAATGGACATTTCTCAATGCCGTTTGCATTTCTTCACCATTTGTGTGGTGGCTGAGACAAGAGTGTGGGGTTGAAGCCACTGGTGGAAGAAACTGATGTTTCCAGAGATCACCTGCACGGATCTCAGGCTTGCATTCTAGTTCAGTGGTCGGCAAACTGTGGCTTGCGAGCTGTGGTTTGCCGCTCTATTGACTACTGAGTTTGCTGACCACTGTACCTTGTACCTCTTTGCACACAATATGCCACAATTGCCTAATCCTCACAGCTTCCAATGACATGGTAACATTTAGTCTAGTCCAGTGGTCAACAAACTCATTAGTCAACAGAGTGGCAAATGGTGGCTCCCGAGCTGCAGTTTGCCGACTACTGTTTTAAGCCCTTAAGTTTGTGGTAATTTGTTATAACAGCAATAGAAACTAATACATTTGTATCATAAAAATGACAGTATGATGCAATCAATTTTCATTAGAAAATCTTCCTCCTAATTTTTATAATTAGAAAGTTCAGTGAATAACTTTAATGAAAAACTTCAAAAAAATTTTAATCATCTGAAATTGCTAGCATATGCAACAAGTTACCTACAGCTATATTTAACCACCAGAAAACCACATGGAGTAACTTTTTATTATGAATCATACCCTTTAAAAATTAATTAATTATATTTGGTAAGAACACAGCATAAGATCTATCTGCTTAACAACATTTTGAGTGTTCACTATAGTTTTGTTAACTGTAAATATAGTGATGTACAGATTTCTAGAACTTATTCATCTTACATAACTGAAACTTTATACCCTTTGAACAATTCTACATTTCCCTCTACCTTAGCCCCTGGCAACCACAATTCTACCTTCTGCTTCTATGACTTTAACTGTTGGAATTACACTAATAGAAGTGGAAGTACGCAGTGATTGTCCTTCTGTGACTGGCTTATTTCACTGAGCATAGCATTCTCAAAGTTCATCCATTATGATTGTATCTGGTAGCATTTCCTTCTTTTTAATGGAAAATTATTCATCTACTTTTTGACCTTTATTATTTTTTTTAACTTTTATTGATTTCAGAGAGGGAGAGGGAAAGGGAGAGGCAGAGGGAGAGGGAAAGGCAGAAATATCAGTGATGAGAGAGAATAATTGATCGACTCCTCCTGCAAATTCCCTACTGGGGATCGAGCCCACAACCTGGGCCTTTGCCAAACCTAGGACTTTTCAGTCTGCAGACTGATGCTCAAACCTGCTAGGGGTTCATCTACTTTTTGGATGGGAGATTCCAGATATTGTATATGAGATTCTAGGATAAGTGACCTTCACATAGATTTCCCCTGTGTGATGATTTTAAAGTATGTCCTCAAATTCCAAAGGTTGAGCACAAGACTCCCAGAAGTCAGAAAAGGCGAGGCTTCAGTTAGCGGGTTGGCCTCACTAACTGGCTTCTAACAAAGAGAGAATATTGCACCAGTGATGCGTGCGACTGTCAGGACTAGGTCTTGAAGGCATTGTCGATGCGATGCCCCTGCTCTTTTTCTAGGAGAAACCAGCTGCCTGTCATGAGGACACTCCACCAGCCCTGAGGAGAGGGGCACGGGGTGAGTTGCTGAGGCCCCTGCCGAAGGCCGTGTCAGCGAGCCGCCTTGGAAATGGATTCCTCAGCCGCCGCCATGGGGCCTTGAGATGGCTGCAGCCTTGTTCCAGGTCTTGCCTGCAACCTCCGAACAGACCCTGAGCTGGAGCCACTCAGCTGCGCCACTCCCATCCCGACCCTCGGAGAAGGTGTGAGGTGCATAAATGTTTATTGTTTTGCATTGTTAAGATTTGGGGTGATTTGTTATATAGTAATGGAGAAAAATACACGCTTTCATAGTGCTTTTCCAGAGCTGAGTAATACAGGGTGGGGAAAAAGTAGGCATACAGTTGTTCATATGAAGAAAGACAGGAAGGTTTTAATGATCACAATACTCATAGCTTCATTCATTCTGTGTTTTGTACGTACTCACAGCTGTAACCTATTTTTGCCCAACCATGTATTATTACACTACTAGAGAACCCAGTGCACGAAATTCGTACACCAGGCGTAGAGGGGAAGCGGGGCCTCCCCACCAGTCTGGTTGCCCCCAACTGCCCTCCCCCGCTGTGGGCTTGATTGCCCCACACAGCTTGCTGTCCAGTCATTTGGTCGTCCCTCACTAACCCCCCTGTTGGCCTGGTCACCCTTCCCTAACTGCCCCCTGCCGGCCTGGTTGCCCCCCGCAGCCTGTTCAGTCCTCCGTTTGGTTGTGATGGTCATTAGGCTTTTATTATTATAGAGGTGAAGAAACTGTTCTAATTGATTGAGATGGTTTACTTTTTTTTTTTTTTTTTAAGAGTATAGAGAATGGGAATGAGCCAGCCTGGATTACGCTCACTAGTTAGAAAAGTGGGAAAGTAAGAAATCACAAGTTCCTTTTGAGAAGCAAACTATAGAATTCTCAGGAAAGTGACTAATGGGGGATGAAAGGGTCAAAGGAAAAAGGCTTTTCTTCTGCCGCCTTTATTCTGCCTGCCCGGCAATTAACATCATTTACCTTCTCAGTTCACAGCGAGTTCGTATAATTAGAGGAGGATTAAGCTCTTCTGTCTGGGAGAGGATGGCTAATTTAAACTGTTTGGAAACCACCTAAAAAAAAAAAAATCACCGCTCTGAGGGATGGAATCTAGATCTCATGGCCTACGTGTGACCAAAGCCCGGGTAATAACTCCCACACCAGTGCCAGGGCCCCTTGGTCTCAAGATTAAATCGCGGCAGCAAATATTTGTTATTTGTAGTTTGTCTGAGTCTAGAATGTTGCCTTTCATTGCTGCCAGTGTGTGCCTGTCTTACCACTTATTGACGGGACATCGTCATTTATGTCAGAAAGTGTGATTAGAGTTGATATAACTAAGTTCTTTAAGTTTTTTTTTTTGTTTGTTTTTCTTAGCTAGCCTCCTTCTTTTTGCATTTATTTTGAGTATCTACAAGTGTCAAAATAAGGATCCTAGACATTTCCCACTTGGTGGGTGAGTGACTTGAAGTTTGCACTTTGAAGGCAGTGACAGCAGTGGCCTGCCACCCTCAGACACTCCGCCGTGACAACACTGAGTGACAGAGGGACACTGTGAAAACGCCATGTCTCATCCTCAGGGTCGCTGTCTAGCTGCAGAAATAGATTATGTTCAGTCTTGTCGGTTGCTTTGTTGAACCCAAGTCCTCCAGTAAACAGGTTTCATGATAAAAGGCTCTTTGATAAAAGCCTGAAATTGTGTGTCTGGCATGGAGGTTAGACTTTAAACAGAACGGAGACCACTCACTGTCCTTCACCTGGAACGATGTGACTCCTCCAGCGATGACAGGGACAGGAGACGGGATGAATATGGCTTCTGTCTAATCCTGCTGAACTTCTCCACTTCTTTCTCATTCTCAATGAGAGCAGGCACACAAGGTCTGGGCTTCCTTTGAGAACTGCCTCCTAGAGCCTGTTCAGCTTATAAGTTAGTCTACAGCTGCATTTGCAAGTGAATCTTCGAAGGACCTTCCTTCAACCCCCAACCTGTCTGTGTGCCTCTTCATTCATTTTATTATAGACTAGAGGCTCAGTGCACGGAATTAGTGCAAGAATAGGCCTTCCTTCCCCCGGCTGCGGGCACCAGCTTCCCTCTGGCACCCGGGCTTCCCTCACAGCCCCAGTTTCATCCAAAAAGACGTCCAGTCTAATTAGCATATTACCCTTTTATTATTATAGATAACAGCGTTATTGGTGGCGTGAAAGGAAAGGCAGATGGGGGCCCTGTGTTGGTGTCACCAGCTCAGGCAGCCACGTCCCTGCACTCCTAAAGTGGAGTGATGGGTCTGGGATGA
The DNA here is from genome assembly GCA_004026805.1 of Lasiurus borealis. Classification (NCBI taxonomy): domain Eukaryota; kingdom Metazoa; phylum Chordata; class Mammalia; order Chiroptera; family Vespertilionidae; genus Lasiurus; species Lasiurus borealis. The sequence continues at coordinate 86,969 of PVJN01001642.1, forward strand.
TATTCCCAGAATAGAAAATGCATGAGAAACAAAGAAATCTGGCGGGCCATGGAGACACTGTGCATGCCAGGTCACACGGAATCCCGGCATCACTTTACCGAGACATGTTAGGCTGCAGCTGTTTCCTCTAATTCACTCCTATCGTGGCTGGGGGCCTAGGTCAAAGCTTAGAACTTCTTCCCCCGCTGTTCAAACCCCTGATGTTCCATCTCCTCTCTGAATGTACTCCAGGAATGCAAGAAAACAAACCTCACTTTACTGAAAGCATAACAGATTCACTGCGACTTATCAGGCTATTTTACTTAAAAAAAAAAGAAATAAAAAAAAGACTGCAGTAAATGACCATGATTTTTCTAGGAAATAAAATGGAAAGAACTGTGACATGCCAAGCTTTGCTGGAATTTATTCAATGATTATATTTGAGTCAAATATTAAGAGCAAAATAGATATATATATTTTTTACATTTGACCCCCTTACATTTGACCCAATGACCACCATCAGTTCCATATTAAAAATGTAAATAAATGCTGTCAGAGCTGAATCAAGATGTTAAAACTATCCCAGGTGACAGCAGAATAACTGCCAAATACTTTAATTTAAAAAATAAGTAAAGAAAAGAACCAAAATCAATAAATATATAGTTTGCTTTTTTACTGACCAAATTCATCATTGAGAATGATTGAGTCAGGCAATGTTGCCAATATTTATATTCTAGAAAACAAACTAATCTTCCATGAGAATAATTCACCTGCTACGTGAATTTTATTTGATTGCCCCAGAAAACACAGCCCTGTTTATTAAACTGTATTCTCAACATTTCTCCTTGGATAGTACTTAACACAAATAAATTGCAGGGTTCATTACCAATATCCCCCATTCCCACCTTCCCCTCTCCCTCCATCCCCCAAGTTCATGGCATTAATGGGTTTGTCACTGTTTCTCAGCTGCATTATTGTGAGCATATTTGTAAGACAAAGAATAAACAGAATGACCAAAGAGCTTCTCAGATGGGACGAATGCAAGTAGAACCGGCAGAAAAATAAAGCACCATTCACAGCCACTTCAGAATTCTTCTTTTGAGATAGGACAGCTGTGCGAGTAAAGGAAAAAATGATGACCACTAATCACTGTTAAGAAACGGGTGTGCTTATTTCCATCACATTCATCAGTAGCCAATGGAGTAATAAATAGTGGGTGGTATGGGAACTAAAAAAAACTTAAAAACTTTTCCTCTCAACTCCCAAATTCTTCTAGCTGGGCTAATCAAATTAATAGAGACAGATTAACAGGAGAAAATAAAATTTTAATATGTGTACATGGGGAATATAACATTAACATAAAAATCCCCAAAGTGAGGTAACACTGGGTATATATGTTATTTTGGACAAAGGATAAAGGGGGTAGGGGGGGCTTGAGACTCCAAAAGTGAGAATGGGCAATTTACAGGTAACTGGGGACGAATGGAACACACACACACACATCTCAGGGAAATGCTTCCTTCGTAGAACATGGCGGGGGGTGAGGGGGGTTGGGGGAGAAAGGGGAGGGAAGATGATCTAGTAAACAGACCCCTGCTCTCCCACTCACCATATTTAATTCAAATTGGGATAAGGGGAACATCTTAAGCTTTTCTTCCTGGAGTAGGCCTTTCAGATTGCTTAGGCTGAAAAGAGGAAGCATCCAAACTTCTTTAAGAGTTTTTATTTCTTAATAACTAGCTTAAAGTCAATAAACCAAAAGGCAGCTTTATGGTTTTGTCCCCCTCAACGGTTATAATGTTAGCCTTTGAGTGTGCAGTGTCATTGAAAAATTGAGCACTATATTTTATATGAAGATACTTGTTCATATGCTTGGCCTTTTCAGCTGACCTGACCCACAAAACTTATTTCTCCATCATTTAGATATCACAGGTCGGGTCCTCTGGGTAGCAGATGCTAAAGCAAAGTTTAGAGTATAAGATGTTTATTAGTAAGTATTTTGAGATTAATATCTATAGAAGAAAGAAGGAGGAAACAGAACTGGGTAGAGGAAGAGATTGAATTGCTATGCAGATCTCAATAGTCTTGGTAGACTCCATAGAAAGACATGTTACTAAAATGTCCTGTCAGAGTTGTCTTGCTTTGGAACAAAATAGCCTGGTCTTTTTTATTTTCCCATGTCAGCTGTTGGATGTAGTACATCCTAGGAAAGGTGAGACCTTAACTGAAGTGTGAGGTGGCCCTACAGCAGAGACCACCCTGAAGGGGCGGATAGCTGAAGGTGTTGATGACAGCACTTTCACAGCTGGACATCTGGGCGTCTAATGTCCGTTACACCAAGCCAGTGACTTTCAACAATTCTTTCCTAAGGTCCCAAATAAGGAACACCTTTCATACCACCACCCAGGCACACATGCATGCACACATACAAAAGTCCCACAAACTAATATTTTAGTTCTTGTCTCTGTTGCATGTGATATACTCTGATATTTTCTATTTCAAGTTTGGTTTTATTCCATTCCATTTTATTCTATTTTCCTTTACCTTTAAAAATGCTATTTACAACACACTAATTTGATTTCCACCTGCAGTTTGAAAATATGGAATTGGATTGATCATGGAGGTAAATCAATTCATATTGAGCAAGTACTATAGTGTAGAATAGGCCAGCAGAGTGTTTCTGGATGTGGTTGGGTTACTTGCATTTCCAGGAAACAAGAGAAGGGCCACAGAACCGCTTTGCAGATCTGTGGGCCCAGAGAGAGCGTGATTCCTCACAAATCTACAAATCCTCGAATGCCTTGTTTCAGATGGAGTAATGGTATGAGCTCCAGGCAAGATTTTCAAAGAAGAATCATAATTACTAAGGAATAAAATAATAACTGTCAGGAAGTACCATGATTTCCACTTACTTGTAGAGTTTCTGGATGAGGTCAGGCATAAATATCTTAGTTTTCCAGACAGTGGATACCTGTGATCTGTTTTGTATCACAACTTTCTAAAAGAAACATTTGATGTCATGCTATAGAGCATATGAGTGTTGAAATATATAGGGTAAATGCCTGAAGGGGATTATGTGGCTAAAAAGATCAAATTCAGGAAGATGACAAGTTAATAAATGTTTTTTTTTTTTCTCTGGGCCAACAACAATAATAACAAGTGAAAAGAAGTCCTGTGTGCTTGGAAATAAAGCAATGAGTTCAGGGTACTTATTTGTACAGTGTTTACACAGGAGCAAAGTAGAGATTTTGTTACATGCACTTAAAATTTAAGATATATAAGCAGGTTAAATATGGTTCCACTGAAGAGTTATACAGAGATGTAGTAAGATATCTACTACTTTCCAGGTTTATTCTAGGCAGTCTACAATTTGTATCACATTTAATTCTTGCAGTGACCTTCCAGGTAGACTTGGTGGCTACCAATTTTATAAATTAGAAAAACTGAGGCTAAACTATAAGTCACTTAGCTAGCTTGGTGGAATTAGGATTGGAATTTAGATCTTGTGCCATTCTTTTTTGTACTTCAAAGTCACATATGTGTTTAAATTTCTAAGTTGTAAAAACCTGTAGAATAGCCCAGTGGATAGAGCATCGGCCTGTGGACTGAAGGGTCCTGGGTTCAATTCTGGCCAAGGGCACATGCCCAGGTTATGGGCTTGATTCCCCAGTAGGGAGTGTGCAGGAAGCAGCCTATCAATGATTCTCTTTCATCAATATTTCTCTCTCTCTCCTTCTCCCTCTTCCTTCCTTTCTGAAATCAATAAAAATATCTTAAAAAATAACCTCCTGTAGAATACATATACATTAGAACCAGGGATACATTTATTTACATATCAAAGTAGAAGTTGAACATTGGTTAACCAATTCTCTACCATATTTCCATATTTTGCTTTATTGCTGTTTGTGAGATGAGTGTATTGTATGCTTTTTAAAAAAAGTTTTTATTACTATTGCAAGTTCTTGGAAATTTTTTCTCACATTTTGTGTCTATAATATAGTTTAGTTAGCTGTTTAAATGTCCAGATGCTGCCTGGCTGGTATAGCTCAGTGGTTGTGCATTGACCCATGAACTGGGGTGGGAGGGGGGCATGTGTCAAGGTTTGATTCCTGGTTAGTGCACATGCCTGGGTTTTAGGCTTAATCCCTACTGGGGGCATGAAGAAGGCAGGCTGATTGATGATTCTCTCTTATCATTGATGTTTTTGCCTCTTTCTCCCTTTCCCTCTCTCTGAAATCAATAAAAATATATTTGAAAACAAAAATCCAGGAGCCAGGTTTTTATCAACTGAAAATAATAAGTATGCTTATAAGCCAAAGAAAGGTTGAAATTGAAGTCAACCAATGATCTGAAAACCAGTGAAAAGAAAAAGTTTTTTGGTATGGGAGTCTAGCATGTGCCACCCGGATATGTGCCTAAGTGGTATACAGATTACTTTGTGCTAAAGGGAGTTTTAGCTTCCGTCTTATGAGAAACTGCTAGAATAATTGGAATTAGGGGCTTTTCTTTTAAGAGGTTATCAGTGTTGATTTCTCTTGACCTATCTATAGGACAGAGCAAACGCCTGTTTACTAAAGGTTTGCTCTACCCATCATCCTGCAATGACCTTTTGAAGGCCCTAAGGCACCTTACCTCCTCCCTAGCTCAGGGTGCCTCATGTCCTTCTCCCAAAATATCTCTGAATCTCTCATGATGTGGGACCTCTGACTCTCTCATGTATCATGTATGTGGGATTCCCTGTGTGCATGAGATTAAGTTTGATTTTCTCTTATCAATCTGCCTCCTATTGATTTGAGAATTTGGCTTGCTGAAAGAATCAGAGGAGGGAAAGGGGAATCTCCCCTTTCCTCACAAAAGATAGAGTCCATATCAATTATATGTATAGAGTTATATAAAATATATATATTTAATCTGTATTTCTCCAATGCCTGACTGTTTTCAGGGACATCACATTTAAAAATATAGTATCATTTTTAAAGGAAATATCAGACTATGTTTGATCTGGAAGGGTATATCCATGGATAAACTTATGTTCACTTCAAATGTTACTGGTGTATTACTAACATTAGTTCTATAAAAGGCGAAAGAAGTTTATACAGGACAGACTTTAAAAAGTCATTATTAGCCCAGTTCCCTCAAAATAGCACAAGAAATTAAGTGATTGACCTCATTAAATTGCTCACCTCACATTTTTTTATTCTCCCAATTTAGCTTGAGCAGTTTTAGAGGACAAATTTAATGTCAACAATAGAGATGAAAGATAAACTAGAAAATGAGTTCAGAAGTTGATGGAGACACTAGAAAGGGTAAAATATAATCATCTTTTCTGTTTTTTTTTTTTAATTCTCTCCAGAGGATAATTTTTCCATTGATTTTTAGAGAGAGTGGCATGGAGGAAGAAAGAGAGAGAGAGAGAGAAACAACGATGTGAGAGAGATATCTGGATTGGTTGCCTCTTGCACTTGCCCTGGCCTAGCCTGGGGGTCAAACCTTCAACTGAGCCACATGCCTTTGTCTAGGAATTGAAACTGAGAGCCTTTGTGCACAGGCCAATGCTTTAATCGCTGAACCACACTGGCTAGGGCATAATCACCTTATCTGTATTTACATTATCCATGCAAGTGAAATTTCTTTTTTCTTTTTTTAAATATATTTTATTTCTTTTTTACAGAGAGGAAGGGAGAGGGATAAAGAGTTAGAAACATCGGATGAGAGAGAAACATCAATATAGATGCCTTCTACATACCCTCTACGAGGGATATGCCGGCAACCAAGGGACATGCCATTGACTGCAATTGAACCTGGGACCCTTCAGTCCTCAGGCTGATGCTCTATCCACTGGGCCAAACTGGTTAGGGCTTAATTTATTTTTTTATTTAACAATTGAATGCCTCCAATACTAAATACTATGCTTTTCACTATGGTACCAGCATAACTAAGATGTGTCTTATATCTTCAAAGTTGTTTCTAGTTGAGTTAGAGTGACAGGAATGTACCGGGATGATAAAGGGAGTGAGAGGAGCCAGTGGCTGATCCGGGAGATGATGTGAACGAAGGCGGAGTGTGGAGCTCCGTATATTCCAAACTTAAATGCTAATGTAATGATATCAATGTGCTGACTTCCCTACCCCACCCCTTCTTTGACTTTGAGAACCCTCACCAAGGAGGTGACAGTGTCTGAGAGAGACAAACTCATGAACATTTACGTGAGAGTCCTTATGATAGAATGAGTGCTTTCAAAGGCTTTCTTATAAGAGAACCTTCCAGTGCTTAATAACAAAATAATTCAGAACAATCTAGACATCACACAGATTCTAGCATCTCCTGACAAATGTATTTTCTTTAATCCTTAACTCCAGCACTTAGAATAAAACGAGGACAGGCCCTTCACAAAATCATGTGACATAGGAAAAAGATTATGAAACCATGAGAGACCGCCACTGGCTCAAATCCTGGCTGTGATATCTAGCTCCCAATTGACACTGGGGGGGTGTCTTTCCTTCTCCCTGCTGCTCTCAGAGCCTGTGAAACAGCCTTATAGCATCTCACTCAAGGGATTATCATGTGGAGGCAGCATGTGCAAGTCTAGCTTCCTTCCTTACATCGTCCCATGGAACCCTGCACAGTTTGCACTTTGTAATTCGGTAATTGTAAAAGGTGGTCTTTTATGATTGTCTCCTTTGCCTCCTGCTGGGAGATACACGTCCTGAGGGAAGGGACCGAGTCTCTCCTATTGAGCAGGTATTGAGCAGGTGTCTAGCACATCCTCGAGAGTAAGCGCTGACTGGATGAAACCAGGGCAGAATATGGCATGTCTTACCCTGTTAGTAAACACTGCCTCCCTTCCTCCTCAGGCGCAGACACTGGCAGTCTCCTTTTCCGGTCTGTTCCTCTGTGCATTTTGGGAGTTTCCGTGCTTCTCTTACAATACGTGGTATTTGCTATTTTTAGCATCTTCCTCGCTTATAACGCTTCATAGGGGCTCCTCCTATGTGGCATGGGCCTTCTTCCTCAACACTGAACTCTTTCTGAGCCAAAAACATAATCTCTATGACTTTTACTGGTCTTTCAAATGGGGTTTTTCCTGAGCTGTTCCTAAAAACGAAGCGATTTCAGTATCCAGTTATATGATTTTAAAATTTTTAAAATTTCATTTCATTTACAATCATAGGATAAAGATTAGTCTGATCACCGGTAGCTTTGGATCTCACTGCTATTGTACTGTTTGTTATTATTATTATTATTTTAAAAATATATTTTATTGATTTTTCACAGAGAGGAAGTGAGAGGGTAGAAAGTCAGAAACATCGATGAGAGAGAGACATCGATCAGCCGCCTCCTGCACACCCCACACTGGAGATGTGCCCCTGACCGGAATCGAACCCTGGACCTTGCAGTCCACAGGCTGATGCTCTATCCACTGAGCCAAACCGGTCTCGGCTGTACTGTTTATTATTAAGTAAGAAACATAAACCCTATCGATTCCTATATTACATTTAACCTAAAGGAGAAAATTAAAGTAGTCAACGAGCCACTGTGTGCTCACTTGACTCATTTTCATGTTGGCTGAGTTGTTTCTGATGTAACAAGTATTCCTTGATTTCATCAACTCGTGGCCGCACTGAAACAGATCACAGCTCAGCTCTGTCTTCTGCCCGCATAGCCTAGCCGATGAGGGCTCTGAAGAACCGCACATTCCAGGAGTGCCGTTTCCATGGCAACCCGGACAAAGGCATAGCAAAATCCTTCTTCGAGGCCCAAAGGAAAAAATAACTTCCACCTGGCTTTTTGTTTGCGGTTCTGTGCCCCCTGAGCAGGTCAGCCGGCTGGCACCGGCCCTGCTCTCTAGGAATCCCGTTTGAAATTTCCATACAGCGTTTATGCATCCCCGGGAATCTGCAAAATAGGACTTGGTGAGAATGGCTAGAAAGTTATTTCTCGAACCCAGAGGTTTGTCACAAAAAGATCAGAAAAATAAAGTATGCAGTTAAGCAGCCATTGAGCTTATGAACATGGTGTTGCTCTTCAAATGATAACATGTTTGAAATAGGCCTTGAAGAACAGAGTTTTAGAATAAATAAATAGAATTGATTATTAGAGGCAATTTTGGTATTTCAAGATTTTTCTTTTTTTTAGATTAGAAAACTATGACCAGGTCAAACTATTTCTGATGAACTTGTAGGTCAGATGTCTCGAGTAAAAGGCAGTCATAGGGTCTGTATGAGTTCCTTTGGAAAAGGATGTCTCTCTCCTGTCGGTTTGCGAGGTTTCGAAGCGGGCTGACCGTCTTCTTCATGTATCTTTCATTGTGCTGCGCACGGTGCTTTGAAGCTATTTCGGGGCCTGGATTGATGTGGTGAATAGTTCCCACAAAGCCCTTCTCCAGAGGCTTCTTCAGCACCGCAGCCAGACACAGAATCCTCTGTGCTGCTGAGGCACAGCTATCGGCCCTCCTTAATCAACTCCCAGCACAATCCATACTTCACTTTCTTCTCTGTATTGAATTTAATTGCCATCATGTTAAAAATATGTTCCCTCTTTGAGTCATTCTTTCAACAAATAACTTCCGGAAAATGATGGCACGCCAGGTACTCCCTCAGGGAGTCCATCTGAGACGGCCAGATTTTAAAAAATAAAATAACAAAGAAGAAACACACAAAAAGCAAAATGTGACTGTTCCTACACTCCCTAAAATGCCACGATATTGAGGCTTGTTCTGGGTTTTATAGGGCAGAACAGGGGCATGTCTCTGCTTCAAGATGGTGGTTTGCATTATATGGGGGTTAGATCAGGTGAGGCCTTCAAACAAAGAAGAAGTTTCTTTGTTTGAAGAAGAAGTTTCTTTGTCTGAATCAGGCAAAGTGGGGCAAACACTCAGAGGGAACAGATATAAAAACACAAGGCTATGGGAGAATGTCAGTGACTTGGGCACTGGGCGTAGGTCCTCCTGGAGGGAGGAAGGGAAGTGAGCATGGAGAAGAGGCAGGGGCCAGGTCCTCAAGGGCTTTGCAGAGCTAAGGAGTGTGAATTTTACACTAAAGACTGGGAAGCCACTGAGCCCACTCAGCAGAAGCGTGAAATCTGTACGGTTGGTCTGGAGAAGTGTTGAGGAGGAAGAAAGTCACTTATAGCAGGGAGACCATTCAGAGGCGGAGGGCAGTGGGGAAGAGAGGTGATGAGCGCCACACTAAGGCTGTGGAGACAGAGATGGAGGCGAGAGCTAGAGTTGGAAGGAAGGATGGACTTGGTAACCAATTGTTTGGGTGAAGGTACAAAAAGGAAAGGAAGACTGGAGTGGATTTTAAGTTTCTAGTGCAGGTGCTGGGAAAATAATATTAAGTAAAATTAGTACGAGAAGCAAATCCATGAAGATTAAGAGGAGGGCTTTAATCCTGGTGCTGCCCACCTCTCAAGTGGCTTCAGGCAAGATTCTTAAGCTGTGCGAACCCCAATTCATTTTAAAATGATCCCACAGGGACTGTTTGGAGAATTCAATGAAATAACATTTATAAAACATCCATTTGCTCACTCTACATTTTTGAGCATTTATTATGTGCCAGGGTGAGGGGTTCAGAAGGGTGGAAGACAAATCCTGTTGGAAATTCTGCTGGATGAGTGAGGAGGTCCATATACACAAGTTGATAAATAAATAAACGACTGGATCAATGATAGATTTGAAGAGATACCGGGGGCCTGTGGGCACAGACTTGTTTGGAAAGGTCAAGGGATAATTAGGAGCACTGTCTTGGGCACTCCCCCGAGTCAGAATTCCCATAAACAGGGCAGGCAGGCGGCCTTCCGCACACTTCCCTTTGCTCAGGATGCCCTCCTTACAACCTTCAGGCAAGTCTCGTGTGCTCCCCAACATGTTCCTATTATGAATGTGAATAAAATTGTTTGTGAAAAGTGGGGAAGGAGCTCTTTAAAGCAGTATTGAGGCTTATTGGCCAGGAAGTCCCATGGGCACCTTGTAATTAATAATATTATTCTCAACAGCTCTAGAAATATATTTTCCTTTTATTTTTTTCCAATGATTATTATTTTTTTTTACCAAACTTCTTTTTTACTTCAAGAGAAAATATTTTAAATATAATAATGTTACGTGTAATCAACATTAATATTTCAAGAAAAACGATTTTAAATATAATAATATTGTATGCAACACTTTTTACAATTTCAATTATTTAAAAAATTTCTTTGAACCTGACTCAACTTTAAGACCAGTTTTTCTTTCAAAGATGGGGGACCGTTAGCTATGTTTTTGAAGTCTGAAATTCATATAATCATATGGGAAACTCTATTTTTAACCTTCATGCTTTTAATAGGACTCTCTATTATTCACTTCTACATTTTTTTCTGTGTAGCAATAGAAGATATATCATTTGCATGATCAAAATAGGATTTTTCAGTATAGATTTAGTGTTATATATTTTTAAAATTGTAAATGGAAGATGTTACATAAGAAAAACTTAAGTAACTACACTATCCCATTGTTAAGCATCATGTGTAAGAATTTATTGTATTAATGCCAAGAAAAGATTATAAACAACTTCTGTAATACACTCACAGAGCCATCTAAAGTTGATATCAATCCTAGTTGAGATTTTCTACCACTTATTCCATTTATTTAAACAAATATTTTTATTGCTTTCAGAGAGGAAGGGAGGGGGAGAGATAGGAACATCAATGATGAGAGAGAATCATTGATCAGCTGCTTCCTGCAAGTCCCACACTGGGGAATGAGCCTGCAACCCAGAAACATTAAAGTTTGATAAAGATTAATGCATGGCATGCATTGAAACATGGTGATAATATAAATTAAACATTTAAACATGAAAGGAATAGCCAGAGAAGACTAAGTAGACACAGAACCATATAAAACAGGGATAGTATTGCTCTAGCATTAGGTGAATGACAGCCTTCTCATCTATTCACAGAGAATTCTCACAAAGAGCTAATGAAGATAAACAGTCTATTTAAGTGCTGCTGGAAAATTCCCCTTCAGCCAGCAGCTGGCAGGACTGTTGTCATTCAAAGGGCGTAAGTAAATATCACATAATTGAGTCATTGAGAATCTGAGATGACAATGAGCTACATTCCCATTAACACTGTTTAAAAATTCTTCCTTGGACTATTACATGGATAGTGTTTAATAGTGGTATTAAGTAAAGAAAAAATACAAGAAGTCAAAGTTTAAATAGGTCTCAGCTTTTTAACTGGAGGTTCCCAGAGAAGGTGGCTGTGGCTCTGGCATGCTAGGGAGAGTGTGTTTCTATGAAAAGACACTGATAAGATTCTGAATCACCATCTTTTCTAGATGTAAGAAATACAAGCCTCATATGAGACCAATAGAGGCTCAATGCATGAAATTCATGGAAGGGGTTCGGAGCCCCAGCGACAACTGGTCTAATTAGCATATTATGCTTTTATTATTATAGACTAGAGGCCCAATGCACAAAATTTGTGTATAGGAGGGAGGACCCCTGGACATCCCTCTTGCAATCTGGGACCACTGGCTCCTAAATGCTCACCTGCCTGCCAGCCTGATTGCCCCTAACTATGCCCCTGACAGCCTGATCACCCCAACTGCTCCCTCCCAGCCTGATTGCCCCTAATCACCTCTGCCTTGGTCTCCACACTCGAGACCCAGGCTTGTTTTGCCTGGGCTGGCCACAGGCACCCAGAACCTCGGGCAACTTTGCCTGGGCCCGGCTTTGTCAGGAAGGATGTCCGGAAGGTTGTCTGGAAGACGTCTGGTCTTATTAGCATATTACTCTTTTATTAGTATAGATGTGGTGCTTCAGACAGGTATAAGATTGCCATGTTCTTGCATAGACAGTGTCTTCTAAATGCCCTTCCCACCTCTGTAGATGAGAGGAAGAGTGCCCTCCCATTTTTAAAGGAGCCCTAGGCCAGCACAGTGCTCTTTGCCAGAATTAAGTTGGATATTCTCCTTGTCCCCCAATTTCCTGCTTCCTCATTTACCTTTGGCTTTCATCCATGACTATTAACTCATATACTTATGCATTCATTAGTTGGTGTCTTCTAACTTGACGTCATAATTGACCATGGCTTTGCTTCTTGATCTTGTCTTTGCTTCTGGGATGCAATTGAACACTGAGTCTTTGGAACTAGATCCACACCTTTTCCTGGCTTAGCCTTGCTACACCCTGCTTTTAATACTCTAAAAACTGACAGTAGAAGTCTAATATTTCACCTTCAAATCAGCAATATTCCCCAGGTACTGAATAGGCATATTCATTTAATATCAAAATCCAGCAAAAGGTCTGGGTTTGGTTTTTAGAGTTAGGCTTACTTCTATTTTCTTTGTTTTTGGTTTTAAGTTTTGAAAATTCAAAGACCATTGGACATGCCCATATTATGTACACATAAGGGTTTTATAAAAAGGGGAAAAAATCCCACTAATGTAGATAACAGAGTTTCTAAACACCCAAAATGTCATATACGTATGCAGTTGCAAATAAATTAATGTATAGGGATAAGATAGAAGGTTTATAAAAACTATTTTAGATAAACTTAAATAGTAGAGGCTTTAATGTCAAATCCCATATATCCTTTAGTGACAAATAGAAGTAGAGAATTTCTCCACCTTTCAAGTACAAAAATGTTCTTAGCAAATTCTCAGAATCTGAATGTGTTTGAGCTCAGTGGCATGAACTGTTCAGCTAATACAAAGATCTTCCTACGAAGCAAGATCTCCTCATTTATAACAAGGCGACTAAAGAGATTGTCCTGCATATAACCTGAATATTTATAGGATGTTCATTGAAGATATCCTTAGTTAAGAACAAAAAAAAAGTAAAATTAATTTGTAAACATCACTATAAGTTACAAATAGTTGATGTGTTAAAAGAAACCATTGAAAGCTAAGTTCTCATCATCCATAACATGATTATTGTTTTAAACAAAAATGTAGTCAAGGTTATCTTAGATATATGAAATGTTTTATGATGGGAAACATCTGATTTCATGGCCCACACTTAAATAACGGCCTCTCTGTCTTAGTCAGATATAAAATAAATCCAGTAGAGAATGTTGTCGCTGTACCCCCTTGACTGAGTCTGACCACCCATTCCCCAGCTTCTTTGCTAACAATTTTGCCGCTGACAGCTGTCACTGGCAGCCCTCTCCCAGGGACAGTCTTTGGGCTGCTGAGCTGCTCTGCCAGCAGCTGGGAGGCTGGATTGCTGGAAGTGTCTGGAAGCCCACACTCGCTGGGGTGGACCAGGCTGAAAGGACTGACTGCGCATGAGTCCACAAGCCCAGTTTTAGGCAGGACACAGTCTGACGTTTTCTACTACAGACAGTCTCACAGTGATTCCAAGAAGCACACTTTTCACATTTTTACACGTCCGAAGTGGGATGTAAGTTACAATTGATTTGTTTTACTTTAACTGGCCATGCATTTTCTTTCTGGGTACATATGGATGTATCAGACAGTTGATGGTGAGTCACAGCTAACGAAATCAAGGACTAGAAAATGGAACAAAAACTTCTGTTTGAAAAAAGGATTTAGGGGAGAACGAGCATCTAAGCTGGCAGCCTGGGGAAGTATTAGGCAGGTGGCCCTGTTGTTTTGAAGATGCTCTCATGCGGAAGTCAGGCCAATCATAGGTTAGGTGAGAAGTGAAAGGGAAGGAGCCACTTTTATTTGGGTTCCTACTATGTGTCTAGAACATAGGTTCTCTGCCTGGAGAAACTCTTTCATTCTCATAGCAACCGTTTGGGCCAGGAGATAACATAATAAGAAAGAAACGTCACGTGGAAGACAGTAATCCCCAAGCACATGTTTGCGAAGCACTGCGACCATGGGCATAAAGGTTGCTTTGCAACGGTCTGCTTTTGATGACTTCATTTCTCCCAGCAGCCAGACCCCTATTGTAGGCAGAAAAGACCCTAGCTTTCAGAGCATGCAGATTTGGATCAAACCAAGTGCTTTGATTTAATCACTGCATGATGTTGAACAAATTACCATTTAAAAATAATTCGAAACAAATTGTATCTATGTTTAGCCTGTAGTACATATTTGCACATATGCATAATGAATATTAGTTCATCTTCCTTTCCCTCTACTCCATCCTTCTTATTTAAAGTAAGTTTTCTTTCTTTCTTTTTTTAAAAAAATATATTTTATTGATTTTTTTTTACAGAGAGGAAGGGAGAGAGATAGAGAGTTAGAAACATTGATGAGAGAGAAACATCGATCAGCTGCCTCTTGCACACCTCCTACTGGGGATGTGCCCGCAACCAAAGTACATGCCCTTGACCGGAATCGAACCTGGGACTCTTCAGTCCGCAGGCCGACACTTTATCCACTGAGTCAAACCGGTTTCGGCTAAAGTAAGTTTTCTTAAATAACAAGAAGGCAACTGAGGCCAGGAAACAAACCCAGGGATTTGGGGAGCAGCAGTCAAGTTCAGAGGTCACGCCAGGCCCTGGGCCACAAGGACATTCTCATCTGTCCTTGGGAAGCCAGTGGCCACAAAGAACTGGGCTGTACAGGTCCAGCCTGTTGTATCCTTCCTCTCCAAGGCTGGAATAGGTACGAAGTGGGAAAGAACCTACAGTTTGGAATTAGAGTTAGAGAAATGAAACAACTCACAATCAGGAAGACCACCTTTGGAGTCATTTACAGTCCGTTAGTCACATCGTAATTTACTCTTCTCATGAGCTGCAGGTATTTGAAGATTTTTTTCTATCACGTGGCATTTAATCATAATTTACGTTCCCATTTTCATCTATAGTTTCTTTTTTTTTAAATTTATTTTATTGATTTTTTACAGAGAGGAAGGAAGAGGGATAGAGAGTCAGAAACATTGATGAGAGACATTGATCAGCTGCCTCCTGCACACCCTCCACTGGGGATATGCCCACAATTAAGATATATGCCCTTGACCGAAATTGAACCTGGGACCTTTCAGTCCACAGGCCAACACTCTATCCACTGAGCCAAACTGGTTTGGCTCATCTATAGCTTTCAAATGGAGCTATTGCGCAGTATAACATATGCAGGCTTGCCACTTTGAGTAGATGAATATAATCCATCCATCCTGTCATCCATCATCCTTTGCTCAGATATCTCTTGCTCCCTTTCAATGTACAAGTAGTGCTTGGGTAGAGAGAATACAGTGTGGCCACTGCTGCTCTCCTGCCTTGAGGCATCTACCCATCTTCCATTCAGTGGAGGCAAATGACAACATCGGAGTGTTTTGATCTTGGGCTGGGATCAGGGCACTGGCGGGCCTTCACGGAGGGATTGTCTTAATCTCTTTTGTGGCGTGGACCTCTGCTGAGAATAGATAAATACATGATGCACACAGTATTACCAAGGAAATGGATTTTAATGAAATAAAATCCTGCCCCTGGCGGCCACAGTCCTCAGATTAAGAGTGCCGGGGACGGAGTTTGTTCTAAGCTAAGGGAAAACGTCAGGGAGAAGTAGGCAAAGAGGCAGAAAAGTGTACTCTAAGCGAGACAAGCATTTTGTGAAAAGAGCCTTCGGTAAGAGGACAGAGCACAGGGTTTGCTTTCTGAACTCAGAGGTTGAGACTGGTGTTGGTCTGGAGACAAGCAAAGGCATTTGCTGTTTTGAATGTCTGTGCAGGTACATTACAGGCACAGGTACAGTTTATATGAGGCTTCGTTTCATAAAGAAGACATAAAAGTCTTCTATGAGATGTTCTCTGACTATGTACTAGTGAGAGAAAATAGTTAAAGTATTTTAATATCTCAAACTACAAACTTTACTATGCCACCTTTCGAAATGAAATGATTTAAATAAGTTACATATACTGATCTGAAGCACGTTTAATGTAAATTATTATATAGAGAACCAAGCCACAGCTGGGGACCTATGTGTATGTGCATAAATCCTCTGACCCCAGAGTATTCACTCTGAAACACCTTCGGTAGAAAAAGAAAGCATGCAATAGTAGGCTTTTTTTTTTTTTTCTCCTAATATGTTTCTGGAAATTAGGGCATTATGCAGATTTCTAAAAAAATTACATTTGTCAGCTATGATGTGCCTATCACTTGGGCACTGAATAAGCACCTATTAAAGAAATACTTTTCACTAACCAGGGAAGAAAAGGCCATGCCATAAACATACAACAGTTCAGTTTCTCTGTGAGGTTAAAATCAGAGAAAAAAGCATTTGAATCATGACCCTGCTGTTTACTCACCAGTGTGGCTGAAAATCCTTCTGACTCAGTTTCCTTATTGGTAAAGCAGGGGTATTAATAGCTACACTTTTGGGCTCAATAAGATAATATATGTAGGACACTTAATACACATGTGCTTTATGCTAAGTACCCTCTTCTTTTACTTGGAATTTTCTGACTTTTCTCTACTTACTTGCACCAAACTCAGTAGTTTATGGAAATGAAGGGAGCAGAAGGTTTGCAGGGAGAACAGAGACTGCAGTTTTTATGTAACATTCTGTAGGCCGTTGATTTAAATATCATGCTTCCCAGGTACTTTACAGATATTTGAGTTAAATATGTATGAATTTTAATCTCTTAGAGATACCATGTACGGTTGCTGTTTTTATAAAACTGTACTAAAGGGGCAGTAAGATTAGTAGATTAAAATGTCTCCTGGAACATATTTCCTGAGACAGAACACATAAACTAAAAGCTATGCATACATAGCAACTATTCTTCAGATAGATTTTTGAATCCTTAAGCTTTATTCAGTTTGACCCTATTCAGGACCTATTAGATGTCAGGCTGGGCACGCAGTACTTCAGATCCCAAAGTGGATAGAATATGCTTTCTGGCCTCAAACAATCTCAGTGGAATTGAGAATTGGGGTGCAGGTGGGGGTGAGGGTGGGTGAGTAGGGGAATGGGAGGGTGAGAGGCTGTGGGGGCACAGACATCACTGAAACTTGAATGCCATGAATGTAAACATAGTGGCAGTATAGGGACCCAGGTAAATGGACCATTTAATTCTGCCTGGGGCAGGAGGAGGAGCCTCTAGGAAGGTGATGGGCTCTGGGACTACAGGAAGGATGTCATAGACCCTGATGGGAAACAAATATCCTAGTTTGGGGCTGAGGACAAAACCCAGTGTGAAGAGAGATGAAGATATTTTTTCCAAAAATCGTGACAGGATGCTGCATTATGACAGAAATGAGTGCGCACACACACACACACACACACACACACACATTTATATTCTGCAGCACTTTGAAAACTCTGTTTCTGTGTTCCTTTGTACCTCAGGGAAAAGTGAAGAGACTGAATTCCAGTGTCTGTCACTCTGTTACAGAGAAGGAAGGAGTTCGGTTTGCACAAAGGCAAATTGAAGCTTTGCTCCCCGTGAAGTGGGCCTCATTTACTTATGTAAAGTAGGTTCCAGGAGACTGTTGCTAATGGGCGCCCTAATCTTCATGTTTAAAGGAGGTCCATGGGCTCTGGCCAGTTTGGCCTAGTGGATAGAG
Source organism: Lasiurus borealis (assembly GCA_004026805.1). Taxonomy (NCBI): domain Eukaryota; kingdom Metazoa; phylum Chordata; class Mammalia; order Chiroptera; family Vespertilionidae; genus Lasiurus; species Lasiurus borealis. Next base: position 104,411 of record PVJN01001642.1, read on the forward strand.
TATCAGCCCGTGGACTGAAGGGTCCCGGGTTTGATTCCTGGTCTGGGCATGTGCCCGGGTTGCATCCCCAAGAGGGGGCATGCAGGAAGCAGTTGATCAATGATTCTGATCATTGATGTTTCTCTCTCTCCCTTTCCCTTCCTCTCTGAAATCAATAAAAAAATATAAAAAATAAAAAGAGGCCCATGGATGGTGCTGTCTCCCATCCACCTTTGAAGCATCTGCTTCCTGGATTTCTTCATGGTTCTTTACAGTGTACTTACTCATTGATTCTGAATTCAAATGGACCAAAGCAAAAAACTACTTTACAGTGAACAAATGTGTTTAATTACTTAATTTTGAGGCTCAAGGCAACCAAGAAAGGCAAAATCAGTTATGCCACACTAAACCAATAAAGACCCCCTTGGAAAAGACCACTGCCATTTTAGCAATATTTATTGTTTAGTTCTATTTCAGTGGTTCTCAACCTTCCTAATGCCACGTCCCTTTAATGCAGTTCCTCATGTTGTGGTGACCCCCAACCATAAAATTATTTTCGTTGCTACCTTCCTAATGCCACATCCCTTTAATGCAGTTCCTCATGTTGTGGTGACCCCCAACCGTAACTGTAGCAATGAAAATAATTTTATGGTTGGGGGTCACCACAACATGAGGAACTGCATTAAAGGGACGTAGCATTAGGAAGGTTGAGAATCACTGTTATTTATTTATTTATTGCTTAGTTTTAATTAGAAACTACATCCAAGGCTACAGCTCTCTTCAAAGTGAGGAATGTAAAGATACTCACAAATGCAATCACCCCATTTTTGGCTTGTAGATGATTTCCTTATTATTATTATTATCATTTTTACCATCTATCCATTCCTCTTCCCATGATCATGCCTAATATTCCACTTCTTAAGAAGACCACTTTTTGTTTATTTTGTTCCCTTATCGGTTGCTTTCTGCTTCTTATATCCCACGTATCATGTGATTCTTTTCCTTCTGATTTATTTAATGTAGCATCGTACTCTCAAGATCCGTTCACGTTGCAAATGGCAGCAGTTCATCTTTTCTTACGGCTGAGTGATGGAAAGAGCACACAATGCAATATCCAGATGATGTATTATCATATTGTACACTGGAAACTTATATAATCTTATTAACCAATGTCACCCCCAATACATTTAATAACAAATAAATCAAAAGGTTGAGAAGCCCCGGAAAGAAATGAAGACATCTTGTTGACTAAGCAGTTATTAGCTGTGACCCCCTAGAAGCTGCAGCCCCTGCGGTTTTCTGGCTTCGGCTGCTGGAGGTAGGGAGGAGGCACAGAGGGTGGTGAGTGAACAGAGAATATTCCAGGGCGGTTGAGCCGGCTGTGGCATTCTGCCACCTCTCCTTTCTGCCCCTTCTTTTGCTTGGATCCTCTGGCTTCCCTCCAATCACCCCACTCACTGCACAGTTAGCTTGGCAAGTGACAGACAGGGATAGAAATGAGGTAGAATTGAAGATTCAGGCAGACAGAGTCTAATTTCTCTGAAAAATCTCCTAAGCTATTGATCTGGAGATCTCAGGATATACCTGTTCACTTTCATTGCCAAAGTTACTTAAACTTCTGTGTAAAAGAGTCACGTGCTAAGGGATGCAAAAAAGAACACGTCACTTCTGCTATGGAAGGATAATTGCATACCATCATCACTGAGCCATCAACAGATGGTTATCTATTTTTTTTAAGTGATCTAGGGCTTGCTAGATCATAACTAATTCTGGTCCACGAGACACTCTTCCCCACCAGCCTGTGCTTTATGGTGGCATTTTTTTTCCTGTTTAGCTTGACAACTTCACCTTCCAAAGCCCATCTTCTTAGGGCACGTTCAGCTTCTGATGCTCCGTCCTTTGCGATTTCAGCGGTCCTTCTAGAAGCATCCGTTGATTTCAGTGGTCTTTCTAGAAGATCCATTCTTTAGCATTTTTGCTGCGCAGAAGCAGCATTACTTTTTCTTCTTTTGACTTGTCATAGACATAATTAACAAGCTATTCTATTTGTTGGCCGGCTATTCTGTAACGTCTGCTCCACATGTCAAAATGCAATAGAGTTATCATAATAAAATTTGAGCAAGGCTGTAAAGCAGGAAATATTGTAATATGTTTTTTTGTAACCAAGGCTTTGCATGTGAAAAGTTCCCAGATCTCTTCATTACAGTACCAGCTGATGGTGTATTTCTCAGATTGCATTAAACACACACACACACACACACACACACACACACACACACACACACTATGGATGTGTGATTCTGCTGAATAAAGCTGTATACAAGTGAAGTATCTGCAACACAATCAGAGGAAGCATATTTTTTTCTTTCACCAGTATTTGCTTGTGTTACTCGTATGAATAATATGATTGATTTTTACTTTATCTCCAGCTGGCAGCACAGTCATAAATCTATCCGTGAGGTGCCCGGGACTGAGTAAAATGTTATTTTTCCTCACTGTGGTCTCATTTGATTACAATTGCAGCCTCGCCTGGCCGCATTCCATCCATAATTAATCGCCGCTTTGGTTTCCAGTTGCAGGGAGGCCGGGGCTGTGGCTGTTCACATCTTTAGATAACGGTCTACTATGCCAGCTGGCAAGTGAATGGAGACCTTTCACACTGAGTCTAATGGGCGCAAAAGCCCGAGCTTTTGTCAGGGGCGGCTCTTGAAATGATCCTGGGCCAGAGAAGGTCCAACTTGCTGTGGCTGACAGTCTCTTTGGCATCTCACCCCTTCTGAGCAAACACCATATGCAGAGAGGTTTTATTTTGCCAACTTACTCTAGTGCCTCTCATTCTGTGACGATAGCAAGTATTCCCGGTCATGGTAGGATGATGAGTGTCTTTAAGGCTTTACGTCAGCATCCGGGTCACGCTGTCTCTAGTGATTACTCTTTTGTCATAGCATAGTCGTTTGTTTTCTATCATATTATTTACTGATGGGGCATAGTTTTACAGTCCTCCCAAGGGAAGTAGGTGAAGTATATACTAGGTTAAAAAATTAAGTAATGATCTCTCTACAACCAATGCTGACATTTGCTTTTTTTTTTTTTCTGACATTTGCTTTTGAGCAAGAGGGCATGCGACAATGATTGGTACAAAGATATATTAGATGTAATTTTAGATAGATATATTTAGTTACTTGGTTCACTCTCTGCAGTGTTACCTTAAAACAACAATACACCACATAGCTTAGTGTTATTTGCTATGAATTAGGGAAGATTCTCATAAATTATCAGATTTCTATTTCATTTGTGATTATCCAAAGAAAATCTGAGCCAGGTGTTTACACCCAAATGTCTTCAAGAGCCACACAGGTAACTCTGAGCAAAGTGGACCAAGTGTGAGATTCTGAGAGACCAGATTGAAAACTTAAAAAAGGGAGCTGATTGTTGACATGTGAGGGAAATGAAGAAATGAGGGAAAGTGGGTTTAGTCATGCTGGATCAGCTATTTAGATTTTTATCTGCCATTTCTTGCTTTTACATGATACAACTATAAATAGTTTAATTAAAAAACATAAACACAAAAATTATTCTATTTGTGGAAATGCTGGACCTGCAAATAGACTTTACATTGTACCAACAGTCTTATAACAGAATAAGACATTTAAAATATGCTTCTTCCTTTAACAAATTTACAATCATATGCATTTCAAGCTGATGTATAATTGTAAAAAAAACACCCCTCAAATTCATAAAAATAACAGTGATTCATTTAAACAAGTCAATATCTTTTGAATGTCTATAAAATCCTTCCAACACAGCTGTCATCAGAGGATATGTCTTCTGTGGTTTTAGGGTGAAGGAATGTTAGGCTGATCTGGAGAGGAGGTGGATTGTATTGCTTTCATGAACTATGCTATTTTCTTCTATAATCTTCCCACTGAATTTACAGACATGGCCATAAAACATGAAATGACCGATCAAAAATGAATGTTGCTTGTTATAAGTTTTTGCCTCTGTATAACCTACTTTGCATATTACAATGCTGAAAATAAAATTAGAATTAAAGATTAGCAGAAAATCTGATACTGTTAATGCAACACTAGTATATTCTGTAGTGCAATGATAATAAAACATAGAGTTGGAGTCCAACAAATACACTATTTTGCTCATGATTGTAAGGAAAGTTTTAAGGAGTAAATTATAATTCAAAGCAGATTCTCAGGGAGAGATAATGTATAAGAGTGGTACATGGAAATTCAAGGAACTTGGGAATATAGAGATCTTTCTTTTTTTAAAGGGAAGTAGAAATAAAGACATGAATTCAGGACTTGATAGTTTAGGGGAAAAAAGAATATGGAGATAATAGGTGCAGTGAATAACTAAAAAATATTGGATGTATACAAATTGAAACATTTCTTCAAGTCAAATTTAATTTGATGTCACGTTTTTAGTCATCAAGGTTGCCAGGAGAGGTCCCTGGGACTGTCCTCTCTCAGGCTTCAACAAGGATCCAAGGGGTCGAACACAGAGTTTGGCACTCAGTGAGGTTCCTCTGGTCTGTGGGTCTGCGGGTTCCTTTGAGATGCTGAGGTTCCACCTCCTCCTGAGCCCTTGAAGTCAGCCACCTCCATAGCTTGTGGTCTATTCTTGGGCACAGGAATGTTGCTCCAGGGCTGGAGTTCCAGGGCTGGGGTCAAGCTTTCCCAGGTGACAGTGCTGCCACGGGCCTCTGAGGTTCCTCTCTCCTGGCCGAATACAGTCAGTGAGCAAAGGAAAACAATGAAAAAAGCGAACAAATCCCCAAACTCTAACATGTATTCTTAGACAGCATCAAGGAGAATTGTACATAGAAAACAAGACCAGAATGCAATGAAAAGGAACAGTCAGAAAGAGAGTCCTTAAAAGTTAAAAACATAATGACCAAACATATTACTATTAGCGATGGAAAGATTAACTCAATGAGATTACACAGGAGACAACACACAGAGAAAAAAAGAAACAACAAAGTGTCCAGCATGTCAATAATTGGTATCCCAGCCTGGCTGGTGTGGCTCAGTGGTTGAATGTTGCCCTATGAGTCACGAGGTCATGGTTCAATCCCCAGTCAGGGCACATTCCCAGGTTGTGAGTTCAATGCCCCGTGTGCAGTGTGCAAGAGTCAACCGATTAATAATTCTCTCTTATCATTGATGTATCTATCTCTCTCTTTCCCTCTCACTTCCTCTGAAATCAATAAAAATATAGAAAAAAATTGGTAACTCAGAAAGGGAAAACAGATGAGAGAATTCTGCAAAAGTGATACCAATATTATTACTACTAATGGTAATTATATTACTGCTAATACTTCAGGCTGAGAGAGGGAGGTAATCAATGATTGTATCTCCCTCATGTTATTGTTTCTCTCTCTCTGTCTCTCCTCCTCTCTTCTACTCTCTCTAAAAAAATCAACGAAAAAAAAAATCCTTGGGTGAAGATTAACAAAACAAAACAAAACAAGAATATCAATCAGTGTTCAAGATGATAGGACCCAAGGGCCTAGATCAGTTATTGAACAAAGCCCACAAGAAGGTAGAAAATTAGTTAAAGTTAATATCGTGAAGGATAAGTAATAAACTTAAAGGTTTCTGAAGAGGGAAAGAAAAATCTACCAAAACTGATTATCAGACAGGTATTATATTTCAATACTAATCCTAAAGTTAGAAGACAGTGTTCAAAGTTGTAGTAAAATATCGTCCTCAAACTAGAATTCTATGCTTAGTCAAAATTTAAAATATGACTAAAGGAAAATAAAGATATTTTTAAGTATTTAAGGATCATAGTATTTACCCTTCCTGGGAAGTATCATCAGACTGTATTCCAGGAATATAAGGATACATCTAACATAGCACTGTATTTAAAAGATTTGAAGAATTTTTATGATTCAATAATGAGAGAATCAACCCAATTAAAAATAAGCAAAAATATATGTTAAATAGGTACTTCATGAAAAGGGGTTTTTAAATGACCAAAGAAAACCTATGTCCATGCAAAGATTTGTACATGAATGTTCATTGTGGTATTATTCATAACTAGAGGCCTGGTGCATGAAATTTGTGCACAGAGGAGAGGGGAAGGCAGGAAGTTGTCCCTCAGCCTGGCCTGTGTCCTGTAGCAATCCAAGACCCCTCAGGGGATGGCAGTCCTAAACCAGCAGTCAGACATCCCTCTTAAAATTTGAGACGCTGCATGCACCAGTGACTATATTTTTCATACAGGTGAAAGGCATCTTGCTATTGTATGGGCAGCTACATTTTTTTGCCCTGATTATAAAAAGTAGTACATGACATGATTCTTCTGAGGCAGTGGTACCATTTTTCTCCATCTTATGGGTGGAAAAACTGAAGTAGAGAGAAGTTAAATAATTGGCTTTGTTACACAGTTATAAGTGTCAGAATCAGGGCTGACCACAAAATATGCAAGCCAGAGACCATGCCTGTCATCACTGCATCATCCTGTTTTTCAGTGTGAGAGTAGCCTTGCCAGGTTTTAATTTTTAAATCAATGGGACTGTTCCAAATATATAAGGTAGGATCCCTAGGCCTGACCAGTGATCAGGGCCATCTGTAGGGCGACCAGCAGGCGGCCTCCACCCCCTCTTGCTACTGGAACCTGCCTTGACTGGCGACTTGGCACCATCTGCTGGCTGGCCCTGCCCCCCGCCACCACTGCCCCCGACAGTCACCTCTGTCTGTGGGGTGACCAGTGGGCAGAGTGATCAGTGGACTCCTCCCGCCCCCCACCAGCCTTGGCTGGCAGCCTGGTGCCACCTGCTCGCTGGCCCTGCCCCCTGATCACTGCTGCCAGTCACCTTCATCCAAGGGGGTGGGATGGGGGGGAAGATGCTCAATGCAGGAGCTGCCCCCGACCGGTGGTCAGTGCACGTCATAACGACCCGTTGTTCCACTGTTCAGTTGATTTGCATGTTAGGGTTTTATTATATAGGATAGTCTCCAAGTGGAAACATTAATAGGTGAAATGAATACACAAATTGTGATATAACTTGGCAATTTTCAACTGGAGTGCTGCAATAATTTTAAAACATGCAGTACTTGACTAGTCACGGCACTGACCTCTTTTCCCTGAGCTTGTCAAATAAGAAAAAAATGACAATAGCCAATAGAATAATGGCCATCAGGTGTAAATGAATCAAAATTATATCTATTTTTTTTTGTCAGATTGGCCAAAAAAATTTTTTTTTGGTGTGCTGCAGAATTTTAGTACTGAGATGAAAGGGGCTGACAGTCTCTGGGATAACTTTATAATGGGTGCAAACTACTGATGCAGTAACAACATGGTTGAATGTCAAAAACATTATAAGGGAAAGAAGCCAGACACAAAAGAATGCATACTGTGTCATCTTATATATATTAAATTAAAAAAAAAGAAAAATCTAATCTGTAGTAAAATAAAAGCAAAAGAAAGGTTTTTTTTTTGTTTGTTTTTTGGCTGGACATGGGAGAGATTGAATGGAGGTGTACATAAGAAAATTTTTCTGGGTCATAGAAATCTTATACTGGTGGTGGTATACATTTGCCAACTGTGTATATCTACAGAAATCAGGTGATGTAATTGGAAGGTAGGAAGAGCCAAAGATGAATTTGTCCTCCCGCCCTGTCCCTCCCCGAGAGCCTTCAGGGCCCTGTCAACACCTTGGGTTCAGATTTCTGGCCCCCAGAACTGTCTGAGAATGATTTCTGTAATTTTAAGCCACCTAATTTGTGGTGATTCGTTACAGCAGCCCTAGAGAACTAATACAGTAACCATATTAATATATATGTAACTACAAGAAGAACCCAAAGCAGTTAAAAGCTGTTGCCTTTGAGGAGAGAGTTTGTGAGAAAAGAGAGATATTTATCTTGCTTTTGGTGTTTATAAAACCCTCTATATTTGATTTAACATTTAAATGTTAGATATTTTAAAAGGAGTAACTAAGTTTAAAAGCATCCAGGGTCAAATATAAGTGAGCAATAATGAGGTACGGAGTTCATATGGCTGAAAAAAAAAAGGGCGATTTGATCTGAACATAAAGATTTGAACTTCTAATACAAATGAGTATCCCAAAGAGCACAATGGTATAAGCTGATGGCTTTAGTAAATGACTCAGTAACTAAGCTGAGTTACTCTAATTTATCTTAAGTCTCTTAAGATAAATTTCACAATGATAAAAAGAACTTTGACCTCATTCAAAGCATGTAACTAAGCCTATGAAGCGCTGAGGTTCTCTCTGAGGGATAGAGGGGAGGCCAAAGGTCAGAGGCTTTTGCTTCTCCAGGATTCAGGCTTTGTGGAGAAAAAGAGTTGGACAGGAGAGCAGTGTGCCTCAAGTTGGAGGAGACACAGGCGGGAGCTCTCTAGTTAATGCTCTTGGTGCCTTTGCTGACTCCTAAAAACCTGTTGAGATTATAGCCTACTTTCTTTTTTCTTTTTTAATATATTTTATTGATTTTTTACAGAGAGGAGGGGAGAGAGATAGAGAGTTAGAAACATTGATGAGAGAGGAACACCAATCAACTGCCTCCTGCATAGCCCCCACTGGGAATGTGCCCACAACCAAGGTACATGCCCTAGACCGGAATCGAACCTGGGACCTTTCAGGTCTCAGGCCGATGTTCTATCCACTGAGCCAAACTGGTTTTGGCTATAGCTTCCTTTCTATGCGTTTCCTCACCTTGGCTTGCTGTGCCTCTGGATGTTTCCAATGGTCTCCAAATGATCACAAATCCTAATCAATTTCACATTGTTTTGTGTTAGCCAGGAAATGCATGACTGACATATATGTGTGTGTCTATATATGTATTATCTTTATCTAGTTAAATTTATTATTATCTACCTGGGCATTACCAGAGATTCTGATTCAACAGGTGTGGGATGGGGACTGAGGTTCTGTATTTTTCACACACAAAATGCTTCCTTTAAGTTCCTACAAGGGCCAGCCCGGTTCTTTGCCTCTAGTACTAAACTAAACACAAGTTGCCGCAGAACAGATTTTAGTCTAGTCCTGGTCTACCATGCAACATCACCCTTCGGCGCCCTGACCAGAAACGCCAGCCAATCCCTGAACGGCTGGCTCCCCCTAAATGTGGCACGAACTGGGCTCTTTGTTTCACTCAGAGATGGTTTTCTGCCAGTAGTTTCCCCTCAGCAAGTAAGAAATTCAACTTGGTATTATATATTGCAGTGGCAGTCTCTCCACACTTGTCAAATGAATCTCAAGGCTTTACTTATGTCATATTTTCCTCCTTTCTTCACTGCATTTTTGTCTAGAGCTGAAATATGCTCAGAATCACGTTGGCAAAAGGAGTCATCTGAGCCAAGCCAGCCTTCTTTTCCTGATCCTAACTCGGTGGACTTTACCCTTCAGTGAGGTGGCCTCTAGGGCAGGTTTCAGCACCTGCCTTTGTACGTGGCAAAGCTTTTATTAGTCTGTGGAGAGAGGAGAGAAACAAGGACAATCTTCATAAACCAGTTCATGTTTGTTGAAGTAAATTAAAAATGATCCCCGGAATGTATAGTATATGGATTTATTCTCTAGAATAATTCTATGAATGTGAGTGTCCCCTCTCCCCCCTCCCCCATCCCCTGCCACATCCCACGTGGTTCAGGGTTAAGGTTCAGGTTCGGGTTCTGGAGGAGGCCACACACAAATGAAAGAGATTAGACAAGAAAATATAAATTTGGGGAATTGGTGCCAGGTGGCAGCCCAGCTCAAAGAAGGACTCCACTTTGCTCTGGCCTTGCTATGCCCTTTATTCAGGTTTTGGGATACACCCATCTCCCTTAGGCAGGCAATTCCAATAATAGGTAATCAGCAAGGATTTACATAAAACTAAAAGGTGGAAGTTGCTTCTCCTTCCATTGTCTCAACTAAACAGTGGGTGCAGAGCTCTGACCTTTCAAAGCTCAAGGTCTCCAGCCTTCCGGGTACCTTGTCAACACATCTCCGCTAGTGAAGACAATGGGCAACTTCCAACGTATGAAACCATCACCTTTACAAGGTATTTCAAGTTAAGAGCATTGCAATTCAAAATTCAAAATATGTATTGAAAGAAAATGTTCCACACTTAAAGAATAATTGGTAAGTCTGTATTGTAAACAGGAAAAATATCCTTAAAAATATATTAGAGAAATTAAACTTCATCATAATTAAACCTTCATTTTCTTAAGAGAATGAAAGACAACCATGAATAGGAAAAAAATGCATATATGACAAAAGACATATATCTAGAAAATATACATTACTTTCAAAATTCAACATAAAATAACACCAGCAATCCATTTAGAAAACAGGCAAAGGACAGGAACAGATGTTTCACCAAAGAAGATATAAAAAGATGGCAAATAAGCACATGAAAAGATGGTCATCATCAGCCACCAGATTAATGCATATTAAAACCACAAGAGATCACCACACCTCTCTCAGAATAGTACCTAGTGCTGGTGAAATTGCAGAGTAACTGGATCATCATGCATTGCTGGTGGGAGTGTATCAATGACACAGACACTGCAAAATAGTCTGGCAATTCCTTAAACTGAAAATGAGCTTCCAACACAACCCAGCCATTGTACATATTTCAGAGAAATGAAAACTTATGTTCTCTCAGAAATGTGGTCATGAATGTTTATAACAGCTGTGATAGCTGAACACTGGAAACCACCCAAATGTCCTTCAATGGGTGAATGGTTAAACATCCAGACCATGGGATACGAATCAGCAATAAAAAGAAATAGGCCATTGATACACACAGTAACTTGCATGAACCTCAGGGAAATTATGCTGAATAAAAAGAAGCCAGTCTCAAAAGTTACATACTACATGGTTCTACTTATATAACTTTAAAAAAAATATATATTTTATTGATTTTTTTTACAGAGAGGAAGGGAGAGAGATAAAGTCAGAAACATTGATGAGAGACAGACATTGATCAGCCACCTCCTGCACGCCCCACTGTGGAGATGTGCCCACAAGCAAGGTAAAAGATCCTAAATGGAATCGAACCTGGGACCTTTCAGTCCGCAAGCCGACGCTCTATCCACTGAGCCAAACCGGTCTCGGCTACTTATATAACATTTATTAAATAACACAATTATAGAGAAAGAGACAGATTAGTAGTTGCCAGGCATTAGGGTTGGGTGTTGGATGTGGTTATAAAGGGGTAGTAGCACAGGCTGTTTTGTGATAATGGAACTTTTTATATTTTGACTCTAATGGTAGATACATGAACTTACACATATAATAAAATTGCTTAGAACTAAACACTCGTGTGCACACCAAGGAGTGCATGTTAACTAGTAAAATCTGAATAAGCATATGGTTTGTTCAGATGTTACTATTGTACTGAAATTATGAATGATGTTAAACATAGCTGGTAGAATCTTCTTATAATTTTTTTTTTGGTAACTTTTGTGATCCTATAATTATTTCAAAATAAGGAGTTAAAAATATTAGTAATGCAGTTTGTTTCAAAGTCTGAGAAGTCATTTACAATTCTTGGGAGTTTATCAAACCATGCTAAAATGTATTTATAAATATTTGCTTTGGGAAATTTGATGATGCAGTTGTTTAAAAAAATAATTCATTACTTCTGTGAAATAATACAATTCCAAAAGCAGTATAAGCTAGAGATCAACTGGAAGAGATCTATGATACAGGTCCAATATGTTATCAAGAAAGTCTGACGACTTCTTGGAATTTATTTAATGTGTAACTCTGGGCTTTCAAAGTTGTTTTTTGGCTGTGGTAAATGTATGCAATAGACACAGTAGTACCTACTAGTATTTGAGGACAGGCCATTAGCAGAAGGAGAGGGACCCTGTTCACTGACAAATCTAGAGACTGAATTCGTTTTGGCCAAGGCTGCTGAAGCCTAGTGCTTGTACCCCAGTGACATGGAACATGACTTCAGGTGTTTCAAGGAAACCTTTGAAAAAATAGTTATATACTTACTTGTTTGGCTCAGTGGTAGAGCGTCAGCCTGTAGACTAACGGGTCCCAGTTTCAATTCTGGCCAAGGGCACATGCTGGGGTTGCAGGCTCGATCCCCCCCAGAAGGGGGCATGCAGTAGGCAGCCAATCAATGATTCTCTCTCATCATTGATGTTACTATCTTTCTATCCCTCTCCCTTCCTCTCTGAAATCAATAAAAATATATTTAAAAATAGTTATATATTTATGCTAACAAGTATTATAATACAACTAAACTTTAAACAAGTGTTTTCACATATACTATTGTTTAAGATGAAGAAAGTAAAGAAGCGCATTTGTTTAGCCCTGGCCAGTGTGGCTCAGGTAGTTGAAGCGTTGTCTTGTACACGAAAGGGTCATAGATTCGATTCCCCATAGGGCATATAAGCAGGGGTGTGTACAGAAGATGAACATGTAGATGTCTTTGTCTTTCTCCCTCTCCTTCCCCCTTTCTCTAAAAGCAATAAACATGTCCTTAGCTAAGAATTAAAAAAAGAAAAAAAAGGGGGGCAGAAAAAAATGAAATGTATTAATAAATAAGCAGCTATTTTCTGATTGTTTTCCCACTTACACTTTCTCACATCTATGAAGTATTTTATACATAATTTGCAGGTTTCAAAATCTCGAGTGGTGGAGCAAAAATTCAAATATAGGTATTTCTGCTTCCAAAACATATAATCAGATAGACATTGAGAAAACTGTGCTGGATTTCTGGGTCTGCACACTCCACTTCATACACCATACATACACCACACATACAAAATACACACATACACACACCACTACCATGCGTACTCATACATCCATATAGTCATGTCTTAAAAACTTGTAAATGAAGACAATAAATTTCTTATTATGGACAATAAACTGCCTACTTAATCTACATTTAGTTGCTTCAAAGCCCTGTTTCTAAAAGGACCAGAGTGTAAGAGTCAACTGGGGCATATAAAAATACAGTCTGCCCTGGATGGCTTGGCCCTCAAACAGAAAGTTCCAGGGTCAATTCTGGTTAAGGGCACATACCTTGGTTGTAGGCTGGATCCCTGGCCTGGGGGAGACAAGTGCATTATGTAACAAATTGATGTGTTTCTCTCTCTCTGTCTCTCCCCCTCCCTTTCACTCTCTCTAGGAATGAATGGAAAAATATCCTCAGGTGAGGATTAACAACAACAATAACAACAACAACAACAACAACAACACAGTCTGGGCCCTCCTCCTCCTCCTCTTCCTCTTCCTCCTCCTCTTCCTCTTCCTTCTCCTCTTCCTCCTCTTCCTCCTCAGCAGGGAGATCAAATTCTGAGCAGATCTGCAGAGAAGGGTCTGAAATCTATATGTTTAACCCCCTCCCAGAGAGGATGGTTCCCTACTAAAGCTTATCTAACTTTAGTGAGGCAGAATTCTACTTACCCAACTATGATGAAGCTTAAACCTCAGGACCCACACTCACTAGGCCCCTCTTAAGGCCTACTGTGTTCTCGGTGGAGAAAGATGGCCAAACCTGGGGCTTAGGGGTTTGTTCTAAACTGGTTAGGGCCAGTCCTCGGGCCAGGGGTGGGCCTCCACTTCCAGAAATCTCTCCATGGGCCCGTGTGGGTCTGGTTACATCAGAGCACTAAGTTTGACCCCAAGGAGAAGATCGGGACCAGAGGCTGAACAGCGGTTTGGAGGCTCCCACAACCCAGGTTCATGGCCATCTTCTTCACTCCTTCCCAGCAGGACCACAGGGCCAGAGTGGGTAGGGAAGTGAGACCAGGGCTGATGTTTGTGCTGGAACAGCTGTGGCAGCAGGGCGCTTTATGAGTCAGGGAGATCAAAGCTGGGGTCCTCCAAGGGGGTCCCCCCTCATTCCCCGCTGCCTGAGCAAGAAACCAGGGGGGAGAATACAGATGTGCCAGTATAACAACAACTTGAGAAACTAAAATAAATGTTTCTAAACTTCTATAATAAAAAACAAATTTTGATATGCCTTGCTAGAGGAAAGACCGAAATATCTTCCTATTCTCTCTGTAGAAAACGATATTGCAAAATTGTAGTCATATGAAGGAGGGATTCAAAATGTAAGAAAAATATTAAATGGTAATCAGAAAGTTAGGTAATATTAATGTTAGTATATCATTTTGGTAGGTTTTGTAATGCTTTTTATATAGGAAAAATATCCTTAAAAACATATTAGAGAAATTAAATTTGTAAATGTGGTTTACCAAGCTCCCTAAATTTGTAAATGTGGTTTCTTTTGACATTCTAAATAAGTGAACACTTCTATATCTAATTTTATATTTATTTCCCCGAGGGAACAATTCCAGTATCCACCAAATCTGGGTCTATTCATGGAATTCTAATGCTGATCAAATCTGGGTCTATTCATGGAATTCTAATGCTGATCAAATCTGGGGCTATTCATGGAATTATAAAAAAAGAATAATCACACAATCAGTACCGGATTCCATCAAAGAACTCTTTATCCAGGGGAGCTGTTAGCCTGCCCAGTTTATATAAGCTTCCTCGTTACTTCTCAAAAATATCAATTGTGTAGAATAAAGTCTGTGTTTGTCCATCACAATGAGATTCCATTAAAGGACCAAATCATATTCCACATTCATCCAGCCACTGGCCTGTTCAAGGGGGTAGTTAGTATTATTGGTTGACACTTGCTATACATTAACAACCCGGTTTATTTATCAGTCCTTAGGGGCTTTTGTTAGTGTGAATCTGTATTCTTGAGAGTAAACTGTTCTGGGACATAATATCAAATTTCTAAGCTGGCAAAGCTACTGAGTTGCAGACCTTGAACTGTGGACAATCACCACCTTATGGAGTTCCTGTTTGCACTTGGCAGGATGAACCATTCCAGTAAAAACTGTTCCAGGGCACAGTTTTATCATCCCATGCAATACACTCATTTTTCTGTAAATCTTAGTATTTTATAAAAGTGCACAGGCCTTTTGTCAAGACAAGTATCTCATGTCTCAATTGTAACTTAAAATGAAAGTTGTCCTTTTTTTTTTTTTCCTTTTGGTCTTTTCCAGAACTCTGGAAGGTAACATTTGAAAAGTTTTTGTGTGATGTGTAGTAACTGTCCTCTTGACATATATTGTTTTAGTGCATGTCACAGCCAAATAATATTCTTTTTTCTCAGATTAAGATTACATTTCAAGAAAATTGAAATGTAGTCTTAAGATATGTTCATTTCTTTTTCAGACATAACCCATAAACTCCCACTGTGGTTTTAGAAAATGGCCTGTATTTGTTCTTATCTATTCTTAAAGTTCACTTGTTGAGTTCAGTTAGTTATTGTTGGGCCAAGAAGATAAAGGACATCTCTTGAGTATCTTCTAACAGGAGCTACATGTGGCATCAGGAGAGAATGAACTCAAAGGAATTTGTAAGCTGATACAAGTATGAATCCATTTCACAGTAGTCCACAAAAAGAAGTTAGAAAAAGATTGTCCAGTATCCTGAGAATTTTTATGTCTTTTGGGCTCCTTTCAAAATTAAGATATGAACCACACCACAAAATTAGGACAGGTTAAATGAAAACCTACTAGGAAGTAAGAATTTTTTTTTTAAATTATCATTCCCATTAGGTGACTCAGAGATAAGTTTGAAGAATGATTTTACAGTTCAGAGTTTCAAGAGAATTGGTTGCATGCAACTTATCCTAACACCACAGGTGATTAGTTTATTTGAAATTATTTTTAAAGATATGACTTACTCTCTCTGAATTTTATGTCAAGTTAGTTTATGAGAGATATATTGATGGTTGTTATCGTAGAGATGCTAAAGTGTAAACCGTTTGGCTTATCAAACTAAATATAATTGCTATTTCATTTAGAACACTATCCTGAAAATCCTCGGCTTTGTGAACATTTTATCACTGTAATGGAAGCTGTGGGACACTGGGTATGTGCCTCCCTTATGATGTGAGCACTCATGGGACCAACTGCTGAAGGCTCACACATCTGAGGACATTGGCTTCTGCTGAAGGGAGCTACTTTCCCCAGTTTACAAACTCTCCCCTGGACTAGGCCATGTCCCTGGTGGAGGAGGGGAGCAGGGGCGGCCTGCACTTGTTGCCTCATCCAGCACAGCTCTGCAAAGGCCACTGCGTTGCCATAGCACCCTGTGGGAAGCTTCTGTGGCTTTGAAGTTCAACTTCTGCCAGATCCCGCATCTTTCACTCCCCTAAAGGGACTTCATCCCCAGAGATGAAGATTACTGCACTCAAAGTTCTGTTCCTTGGTCTTTTTCTTGGGGACCATCTGATTTTCATCTTGTCTTTAGTAGTAGTACCAACAAAATAATATGTTCCAATCATGATCAGGAGTCATAAAACTGCTAATCTGAAATCTCTTTAAATAACCCTGTAGCCTGAAAACATATACTTAAAGGCACAAATGCGTTCACGCCTAGTAGGATCAGCAATGACTATTAAAATGCTACCAGTGACATATTACATAGTTTCTTGATGTTCTGTTTAGTTTCTTTTATAATTCATTTAGAAATTCCAGTTTTGGCCTTGATATGCTAGGAGAAATGTAACTCAAGATACATTCTATTTCAGTGTTCCCATCCTCCAAAAAACAATAAGAGTACCTACATGGTGATTGGGTTGTCAGAGGAATTACATGATTGAAAAAAAAATCTATGATTTTTGAATAAAGAAGATCATGAGAGAAATAACATTCCTATGGGTTGGTAGATAAAAGTCCAGGTTACTGTTCCTTCAGGCTAAGAAAACACGTGCAAACAAAACATTAAGCTATCTCCACTCAGGGCAGAGATCCCTCAGTCCCTAGCCAACTTCCTGTTACCTCTCTTACGTCAAAGTGATTTATGGCTTTTTCCCCAGGACTGTTGTTAATAAAAGTGAGAATAATGACATTTCTCTGTAGGGAAATTGTGTATATTGTCAGAACCTGTTATTGCTTATTTTAATTTGGGAAAATCATAACCGTCCTTTGTATATGTGACAGTTGAGAAATGTGGTAGATCTGACTTTTTTACTTATGAGACTGTGTAGAGGCCAGAAATAAAGGTTTATGAAACCTAGTTCTGAAAGCAAAATCTCTCTCCACTGTTTTGTGAGTGGGGACAAAAGTTTATATTTATTTAAATTTAAGAGCTAGTCATTTAGAAATTTTGTATGAAACCAAATTTTCCTTCTTAACAAAAAAAATATTTTTATGGAAGTAACAGTAAAATTTTTTTGCTTCAGCTTTGTTTTATGAAAAACTATAATTATTTTATCAGCAATATATTGGTAGGATGTTGGTAGAATATTTAAATAGACAAGAAAAAGTTCAAACAATGTAAAATACCTTTATTAATAATAGAATATACTATTGAGGGATGGAATTATAATTGGACTTAGAGCCAACAAGATATTCAAAAAATTGAATTTTCTCTAGTTTTGTGTGACGTGAGGACATCTCTTATCCAAAGAAATGTCATGAAATTATTAAAATATACAGTTGGTATTTTAGCCAAATCACTAACATGTGAAAGTCATTGAAACCATAGAGTGCTCAGAGGTGGGGAAAAAGATTATTTGGACTTCAACATAAATTTTTATATTGCAAGGAAAAGTCCATGTTGTCCAAGCCCCCCTTTGCTGTCTCACACAGGATTGTGTATCCTTATATATCCCTTATAAAATGTGGTGCACTTTAAGGATACATTCCAATCCATTGAAAATATGACAAACCCTGAAAATTAGGTCACAGGAGATGAGCTTTATTTAGGAAATTCATTCTCTAACAACCTTTACCTCTCTTGTGCTGTGATTCCAGTCCCACTCTGCTAGATACATCTTTGTCTTCGGTTTACTCACTGTTTTGCCTCCAGTGTAATGATTGGTCCCCTGAGTTCTTTTGGCTGTCAGTCCTTCTCCTTGCAGCAGTTCTTGGACTGAGAGCATAAGCATCCCTCCCTCAGGCTCTTCCCCAGGGATTTAGCTTCCCTTCCCTTTCCCGGCACCCTTCTGCCCTTCCCTTGCCCCACCTGCACCCATATATGTGTGTGGGCCTCTAAGACAGCTTTAACTGAGTGAGACCCAGACCTCTCTTATTCTTGTTCCAAACTCAGAGACGAACCACGAAAATCACACCCCTTTCCTTATCCTGGCTCTACTTCTACCACCCTGCTTTGTGTTGCTTGATCACTGAGGGATTTGGGTTGTCTAAATGCAGACGTGTTGTAGAAGTGTGTGTGTTGTATTTTGTATCCATGTGTTTCGAAGGATCAATTCCATAATTCAGCCATTCCAAAGAGAAATGTCATTCTGCCCATTATGTTGGTTCCTACCCAGCTTTGAAAATCCATTTGACTGAACAAACTGTTTAAATATAATTAGTAGAGAATCCATATAAGGAAAACTATAGAAATCTATCCAGGCAGAGGAGTTTGCTCATTTTCAGAGGAATAAAATGAGATGATGCTTGTCCTTCTTATATCTTGTGGGGCATACTGAGTTTTTTTCTATGTAGTACACCCAAGGAAATGTTACTTGCTCTGCAGAGTATGCTAAGTATACTTTTAGTTCCTTCATATCAATAGAACTAAAAACCCAGAGACATAGAATTTCACCAAAGAGATGCTGCAGACAATTCCTTTCAACTTTTTAAAAGTGGTCTTCAACCAAAACCTCACACAAAAATGGAAAATGTGGAGTTGCTCTGAGGGTGACGATGGTGACAATGGTGGTGGCAAGATATGTGGAGGCCCAATTGCCACCTCCAACAATTGCTACTGAGTCACCCTTTCAGAGTGTCGAATGCTCTTCAGATCATGATTTCAAACCTTAGTCCAACCTTTTTATTTTACAGAGGACTCAGACATTTTAAGTGATATGACTAGAGTCTCTCAGGTCACTTGTGACAGAGACTCTGACACAGAGTCTCTTGGTTCAAATCTTGTGACTCTGCCACATAGACTAGCTGCTTTTTCATCACACGGGACAAATAAACCCTTAAATGTCTACATATGGATAATAACATAAATATTGCACAACACCTAAGTTATGACTGTATGTGAATTTTTGGAGAGAAAATATTTTTGAAACATCCCCAAATTTCCAAATAACGAATTCATTTTCAGTTTTTGAACCATCTGAGTAATTTAATGAGGCCTAATCTGATATTTGATAAAAAGAACATTCCACGAGTTAAAGAGTCTCCTTTATTTAAGTTAGTTCTGAATTAAATTATTCCGTGGATGGCCAAGGAAATATAAATAGCTCAAAAGCATTTCTGCATTTATCTAAGGCCCAAGTTGACTGCTGGTTGGCAGTTTTAAGCTGATAAAGAATAAATACCACCCTATTTTAAGCTTTACCCAGTTAGCCGTCTGAAATGATTTCACAGCTCAGGCAGAAAGGCAAGCTGGGTAAACAGAACATTCACAAATAAGTTCTGTGTGGAAATTGAAGAAGCCATGAGAATGTTAGGCCTTATGACAACTGTGGAATTTGAGTCAAAAATAAAAGTACTGCTTGTGATTCCCCATTGACTCAGGGAGTGGTTGCCCAGCCCTGGAAGTTATTCCTTTGTGTTCTGTTTTTAGAGGTTTCTAGCTCTCTCCTAAAAAAAGAATATTGGAAGGCTTTAGCAGGGTATTAAATTCAGCTTTTATAAGCAGATGAAAAGAGCATTACTCCATAATCTTTCTTTCTGGTCACTTCCGGTTGGCCATTTTTTTTTTTTTTTTTTTGCCTTTGGGGAAGAGCACAGATGTGCGGATTTTCTTGTTTAGGGTCTGAAATCATGCTTTCAGACTCCTTAGAGCAAAAGAGAACTCAGACACATTTGGGCTCCATGTTGTTTGTTCTCTTGGCAGACTAATCCCTAGTCAAACAGCACATTCCCTTTAAGATTTCCTATGATATCATGAAGTCTGCCTGGAGTCACTGACTCATCTAATTCTATCAAGATGTAAATCCATCGGCAACAACATCCTCCTACGTGAGTAGGTGTGATTTTAATTTTACTGTAACAATACATGTGTACAGAGGCAGGTGCAACTGAGATAGTCATTGTCCCTCCGGTAATTGTAGTGAACCTACAATCAATCGATCATTGCTCACACAGCTGTCCTACAGCAAATAGGAACGGGGGAGTCTAGGAGGCTGGTGAAAGTGTACCTTTGGGTGAGGCGTTGCATCACTGCAGCCCTAATAAAATGCTTCCTCTGTGGAAAGGTGTAAATCACAAGTGCAAAGTCCATAGGCTCTGAAAAATGGCAGGGCTGTCTCAGCAAGAGAGGGGAGTGGGAGAACTCAAAGATTATATCGAATCTGTTTCCCTTTCTCCTTAGACCTGAAGCTCCTTCCTAACTGACCCACTTCCTTAACCTCTAGGATTTCCCTTTTAATATTCTATCAAATAGATATTAGATTCTGTGCAATTAACCTTTCCCTTTTATGTCTTTAATTGATTCTTGCTCTTCTTACTTTCTGATAGGAAAATAATCTATTTGGGGTTAAAGTGCTCAATAGCAACGTGGTGATGGATGAACTAAATGGGCTTTAGAATCAGGCCTGGCTTCAGTGATTCCCCTTGTATTCTCTGACTAAATTTGGACAAATTACTTGAACTACTCGAGTCTCAATTTATCGGTAAAATGTAGATGATAACTGATAACTCAAAGGATTATCTTTAAGAATAAATCAGACAGACTTTGTAGGTAGGGCTTTTATTAAAAAATATTAGTTTCTTTTTTTTCCTTTTTAGTTCACTGTCAGTGCTATCCAACATTAGATTTTCAGCAGTATGACATCCCTGAAATATCAGATGGTGGACATTTGAACATGAAAGACATTAATAAGGTATAAATTTTCAGGGAAAATTATTTTCTGAGTGTTTTTCAAGTTATACCTGTAAGTATATTTGTGTATTACGGAGCATATGTAGGCCCAGGAATCGGATCATATGTGTTGGGTATGTTATTAGTCCTCCTTTTTCCGTCTTGATCTTTACCCCAGGAACTTGACTCATCTCTACTTTATCAGCTGGCTCTGTGCCTTCTGGCTCTTGGTTAGGTTTGGTCATCAGAGAATCCCTATAGGGAAACCCAGCAGGAGGACCAGAAGTATTTACTCTGCTTGATAACTGGTGGAGTGGTTTCCTCAAGTGGCACTGGTGACCGAGGCCATTAAAGCTGCCACTCCCTCTAAGCCTTCTGTTGGGTTTGAACAGGAGAGTCACCTCCCTGACAGATGCCCTGGGGATGGCTGTACTTCCTTTGGAAGGGCGCTCATACTTTTAAGGGGAATGTCTCTGTAGGATTCTCGTCTGCCCCATCCAATGACTACTCCTTCTCGTGTCCTTATGGACATCGGGGTGTCAACTTGTAACCAAGCTCAGCATTCTTACACTATCCTTTGTGACTCTCTTACACCCACACTTTTGTAAGTAGTCCCTTTGTAATTAAGCCCTCCTCAAATTATCCTAATTTGAGTGCACCATCTGTTTCCTGTTGGAATCCTGATTTATACACTAGTAAACAGAATGGAATTGGAGAAGAGCACTAATTCCAGTAATGTAAGTTAACAAGGTTTGTACATTAGAATTCCAAAATTTATTGTGTGTTCTCTAAGACATGCTTTGACTTGACGTGTCTCTGAATAACAATCATTATTGTTTAAACTTCCTCTGTGATCTTGCTTAATACTTAATCAATGTTGCTTGGGAAGAAAAATACAAAAACAGAAGAGAAACATGAGCAAAAGCCACAGGATGAATACAGATGTGTGCAGTGTACTTTCACTCAGATATTCAAATAAATGTGTTGCAGTACATTTAGATTGTCCTTTTGCAGTTGTGCCCTTCATTATAATGTATTTCTTTTTTAATCTCTTTGAACTCAGTGTTATATCTGTGATATAGGGTTCCTCAAATCCCTTATGCTGATAGTAAGAAAAGTTCCACCCAGACTATTAGAAATGAAACAAATGCTATTAAGACATTATTTGCTAATTCTATGAGTCTTCTCTTTGTGTTGCATCTGTTTCCTTTAGGTTTAGTCTTGAAGAGATTTGATGAGGCAGTACTAGATAGAACAAGACACTTTTATGAGCCTAGGATAGTGGTAGTATTGATGAAAGGCCACATGCATCCCAGACATGGAATTAGTCAAGTATGGCAAGGAGAGAGGGTCTCTTATTTGGCCTAAACTCAAAAACCCAGTGGATAGAGCATCAGCCTGTGGACTGTAGGGTCCTGGGTTTGATTTTGGTCAAGAGCACATGCCCAGGCTGCCAGCTCGATCCCCAGTTTAAGTTATTTTCCTAAGTGCCCATTGTTTTCTGGTTTCATATTTTATTTTGAAATATTTTATATCTTTGGGATTTATTTTTATATAATGATCTTATTTCCCTCCCACAAATGACTAGCAAATTTTCTCAGTATTACTATTGATTAATCCAGTCTTTTATTTGTAAAGCCACCCTTATCATATACTAAATTACCACATGCATTTGGCTCGTTTTTGGGATTCTACCCTGATGAACTGTTTTTCCTAAAGCATGTTTTAATGTATGTTTTAAATACATAAAGTATGTTTTAAATACTAGTTGTTCATCATTGTTCTTTTTTTTCTCTTATGTCTAGTATAGCTATCTCAACATGCTTATATTTCCATATTTTTCATTTTTGTTTTCCCCATAGAATTCTTATGAAGTTCAAAAATATAAAATTTTATTTGTAATTTTGTGGGTAATCAAATTGAGTTTATTAATTAATTCAGAGAGATCTGCCATCTTTACAATATTATGTCTTTGTATCCAAGAACAAGATGTATTTCTATTTATTTTTTTTCTTATTAGAATTTTCAAGTTCTCTGTACCCTAGACCCTGTTTTAGAATATTTTACCTGTTATTTTTATTATTTTAGAGTTGTGTTGCTTTTTCAAATGGTAACATCCCTTCTTTTGTATTGCATATCTGCATATATATTTCAGTATAGGAAAGCTATTGATTTTTGTGAACTAATTTTTAAGTAGCTTAATTAGTAAGCTACTTATGGCTTCTAATAGTTTTTCAGTTGATTATTTTGTATTTTTCAGGTAAATAGAGTTTTCCCAGGAAATATCTATATATATAAAAGGCTAATATGGGGGTTCAACCAGGCGTCCAGGGAGTTGGATTGCGCACTATGACATGCACTGACTACCAGGGGGCCAGTGTGGAGCAAAGGAAGGCCCAGGCTGGCAGCTGGCAGCTGGGAAAGGAAGGGCCTGGCTGGCAGCCAGAAGGCCCCGATCGGCCCTGATCACTGGCCAGGCCTAGGGATCCTACCCATACAGGAATTTTGTGCATCAGGCCTCTAATATATATATATTTCCACACACATACACATATATGCATACATATACTTATATAAATATGTATATATATTCCATATATGTGTATATGTGTGCATATATATAGCACTTTTTAGTTTTAATTTTATTTTTGAACAGACAATATATCAATATAGTTCAGAAATTTTCAAAGAACAAAAGATACACAAAAGGAAAATATAAAAACTCTCTTCCACACCTATTTTCCAGACCCCAAAGTCCCCTCATATGAGTTAAAATGTCTTATTAATCTTTTTTAGAGTTATTCTATGTATATACAAGCAAATACAAAAATATTTACTTTTCATACAAATGATTATGTGTTGTATACACTGTTCTACACTTTATTTTGAGGCTAGAAATGCCTGGATAAGGAAAGTAAAGATATGTGTGGTGAAGAGATCTGTTTTCTTCAGTTTCTACTCTGTCTTAGATGTCAGACATGAGACCTTGGGAACTGGGACTGGAAGGCAAATCAAAGTGGCTGAGACCAGAGTGCTTTGCTCCACCCTCCTGACATACTCTTGCTTATTGGACCAATCTGCTCTGCCTAGTGTCCTCTTCCCTTTGGATTTCTTCCAGAAAACCCTTCATTTCCCCATGTGGCCAAAGCAATGACTGTCAGCCATGCCCAGACCTAGCTGGACCCAGTTGTGGGCTTGGGACTGGTGTGCCAACTGGGACCAGCAAGGGATCAGTACATGTTTCTGAAGGAATGGATTAGTACATTCCAAAATGTTCACTAACCCAGCCCCAAGTCTCTGCAGGATGCCACTACAGTGATTCAAAAAAAATCACCACACTCCCTTCAACAATGATACCCCTGGTTTATAGCATCATTAGTCTTCTTTTACTTTCCCTCTAACAATGTTCTTGGAGTATACTTTAGGGATAAATGTGGCTTTTTTGTGTGTGCCCTTAGCAAAGGAGTTTAGTTCTGCTTGGTAGTTGAATAGCAGAATGATTTGAATATGGTGAAGTAAAAAATTTTAAGAATCATATATATAATCAAATTGAATTCCATGTATGCAACTTCATATGCTTGAGAATACATTCTGAGGATGTAAAGTTTAGAGGCAGGGCATGAAGATATAATTTTTTTTTCCTGCATAGTTTCTTTTTAAACGCATGCCTTTAAAAAACAGCTTTATTAAGATATAATTTAAATGTATAGGCTTCACAATTTAACATGCACAATTCAGTGGTTTTTAGTGTATTCACACAATTGTGCAGCCATCACCAAATCAGATTTTAGAACATTTTCATCATCCTCCACAAAGGCTCTGTCTGCACTTTCGCGGTCACTTCCCACTAACCCACCTCTCTTTCCCTCTCCGGTACTGCTGTCCAGCACTAGACAACCATTAATTTATTTTCTCGTTATAGGTTTTTCCATTCTGTACACTTTATATGAGTGGAATCATTTAATATCTGGCCGCTTTCATTTGCAAGATCTTTTTGAGATTGATCCATGTTGGAGTATTGATAATCCATCCTTTTTGTTGACAAATATGATTTCATTGTATGGATATCAATATGTCATATTCTGTTTACTCACTCACCCATTTTTGGACATTTGGGTTATTTCAGTTTTTGGCTATTATGAATAATGCTGTGGTGGACATTTATGTGCAAGTGAACAGATGTTTTTAATTTCCTTGGGTTTATTATCTAGGAGTTGAATTGTTGGGACATGCGGTAACTCTGTGTTTAACATTTTGAGGAACTGATGCGTTACTTTTCAAAGTGGCTGCACCATTTTACATTCTCGCCAGCCATGTATGAGAGTTCCCATTTCTCTACAGCCTCATGAAAAACTCATTGTCTGCCTTTTTTTATAGGAGCTATCCTAGTGCTTGTGAAATGCAATCTCATTATGGCTTTAACTTTATTTCCCGAGTGACACATGACAGTGAACATCTTTTCATGTTCTCAGCCCCTTGTATATCTTTTTAGGAGAAATGCCTATTAAAATAAATACCTATTTTAATTGGGATGTTTATCTTTATTTAGATTAAGTTGCAAGAGTTTTTTTTTTAATTTCTTTCTGGATATTAGACCTTTATCGATTGATTTAAAAATATCTTCTCTCATTCTATGTGTTGTTTTTCTCTTTCTTCATATCCTCTGCAGCAAAAATGCTATTAAATTTGATGAAATCCAGTTTATTTATTTATTTTTTTACTTCGTCACTTGTGCTTTTGCAGTTAAGACTATGACCCAATTTGAGTGATTTTTTTTCAGAATGGTGTAAGGTAGGTATCAAATTTCTTTCTTTTGCATTTGGGTGTCTATAATGTTATGTGAATGGTACTCAACATGGAGACCTTTAATTCTCTCTATATACTGTGGTTAGTCTTGACATAAGATAGTTCAATAAAATATCTGCAGGGATAACATTTAGGCTTATGTATCATATTATATCCAGTATCAAATTCATTCATTAAAGGTAATTTTGAGGACCGTTGGTAGCATGTTTATTTTCTAAAGTTATAGAAAGTCTACTGCTACAGGGGGACTTAAAGCAAAGCAGAAAACCTTTCCTTCTAAGTCACATCTTTGTTTTAGTGCTTGTAATAACTCATTTCTATATTGAGCCTAGAATTCAGCAAGTTTTCTCAGCTCAAATGGTATTATAGCAAGCAAGAGTAAAAATGAACTTGTCATCTTAACTGCTTTGGGATGGTATGTTTACTTAATTGATCTTATCTTTGTTTTCCTCCTGAAATTATGATTCAAACCCTTAAATTCACATAAAAAGAATTAAGGTTTTTTGATATGGAGATTTTTTTTAAGTTCAAGTTTGTGCACACAAAAAGGAAATGAATCTTTTTAAAGAAAATGCATTTTATTAAGTGAATTATAATATTTTTTTCCTTTCAATTGGGAACAACATTGTTATAAATGGAATTTAAGGTACCGAATTTTGAAGAAAGTGGCTACTGACATTTGCAGTAACTATTATAAAACACATATTAAATGAACTTTAATACATATAAGTTAAAGATGGTCAATGCAAATCAATGGCCAGACCATTTAACATGGCTTCAATAGATAATTTTTAGTGAAGCAATTTGACATCAATGATGTTGTGTTTGAATACATCAAATTTCACCCTGATGGCCCATAGAATTATTGAGGACTAGTGTCCCATCACAATGCAGGGATTCATGCACATCGAAAGGAAATTAATTAGTCCCTCCAGTGCAGGGACTAACTCAGGCAGTCGCAGGTGGTGGCTGGCTGGATAGGATTGGGCAAGATGGGCGGACATGCCCTGAAGCCAACCTCCTGTGGTCCCTCCCCAGCCGGCTGAGTGACGGGGTCCCTCGGACAGGTGGGATCCCTTGGCCTGGCCTTTGGGGGTCAGGCCAAAACTGACTCTCCAACATCCCCAGAGGGGTCATGGAGTGCAAGAGGAATCATGAGGAACCAGGCTCTTTCCTCTTTGGTTCCAGGTTGCATCACCCGAGAACCACTGCTGTCAGGTGACCACAGCTCGGCAGCTCCTGAATGGTCAGTGCGTCTCATAGCTACTGGGTGATCGGACGGTTGGATGGTCACTTAGCCTTTTATATATATAGATTTTATAAAGTATTTAAGTTCAGTTCTTTGCATATATTCCTGGTGACTATTCAGGGAACATAAGTACACTGGACCAATCATAGCAATTCACCATGACTCAATTTCGCCTTCACCTGCTTAGCATTCAGTCTTAAGTAGACATCTTCACATTTTCTCAATTATTGATGGCAACTAACCCAAAGAAGTTTTGGCCCAGTACTTCAATAAGATTAGATAAACAAACACCTCTCTGTCTCTCTCTTTCACCTAATTATCTTTTTTTATAATTAATCATGATGTTTTTGTCCTGCTTTTAAATCCATTATAACTACTGGGAGTGATTTTCTATAATTTGTTTCCCTCTGGCTGTCACGGAGGCAGGATGAGGTGGAGCTGGTGATTATCCTGCTCAAAATACTAGGGGATAAGATGCAATTATCCCAGTCAGTGTGGACTTCGGCAAGCTTGTGCTACTTCCTTTCCATGGAGGGATTATTTTTAGATATTAAGCTCCTTTGTATGATGTTAACTTGTTCATTTAGAAGAAGAAGAAAAAAATCAGAAAACTCCAAGGGTGGAATTAACCTTGATGAATCAGTGCTACTTAGGAGAAGTAGTGAAGCAAAAACCAAAAGGTAATTTAGCAAAATGGCTCTTGAAATGATTAAAATTAATTACAGCTTCTGGCAAGAGTTTAGTCTTGAGCCAAGGCAGCTTGCCTCTCCTCTCTAGTCCACCCTAGCCGGCCCAATGTTTACCCTCACACATGCCATTCTGTCCTACCTCCCTTTCTTCAGCAACTCCCCACTTCCCCCAAGTTGGCTGCTTGATGTTTCTGGGGGCCCTTTCACTTCCTGTTCAGCACCCTTTTGTTCTGTAACAGACTAAGAGTTATTCCAGTGCTGCTTTGTGTGCTAACTCATCTTACTATCCTTGCTTTTCAGTGGTTCACTTTCTGCTTTTCTTACCCATGACCTGAATCTCAAAAGGCAATTTGGAGCCAGGGAGGAGGGGAGGTGGTGCCATGTTAAGCCTTTGGAAGAATTATTTTAGGACAGGTAAGTTCTTGCCCTCCGTGAAGCCAGCCCTGTCTTTGCCAATGAGTAGGGCCAGTTATATTTAGAGATAAGTAT
The DNA here is from genome assembly GCA_004026805.1 of Lasiurus borealis. Taxonomy (NCBI): domain Eukaryota; kingdom Metazoa; phylum Chordata; class Mammalia; order Chiroptera; family Vespertilionidae; genus Lasiurus; species Lasiurus borealis. The sequence continues at coordinate 132,411 of PVJN01001642.1, forward strand.
TCCACACTCTTGTTCAAAAATCCTTTCTGATAAATCCATAAAAGGGCTTTATAACAAAATCGTTGAGAAACTTTTGCTTTTGTAACAAAGAAACCTTTCTAAGAAAGAAGCGTTAGAGGTAACATAAGCACAATATCTCTGCTGCTTCTGGTTGAGTGTCTATGACAGGTAACTCCTGGGCTACCCTTATCCTGTGTTACCTCACATTCCAGGTGACTTTGCAATAATAGAGTTTTCTCTAACAACACACATTCACTCAGCAATTAGGTTAATTATGAATGTCTCAGAGGATAGACTTTTTTTTGAACTTTTTGGGATGAGATCGGTTAATAGATTTATAAAGGCTTCAGGTATTCAATTCTACATAACATCATCTGTATATTGTATTGTCTGTTTTCCACTTCTTCCATCACCATGTATCTCCCCTTTACCCTTTTCCACCTCCTTCCCGACCCCTTTTCCTCTGGAAATCACCATACTGCTGTCTGTGTCCATCAGTCTTTCTTTTTACTTTTTCTTAACTCCTTCACCCTTCTCACCCAGCCCCCCACCCCTTCCCCTCTGACAGCTATCAGTCTCTTCTCAGAGGATAGAGTGTTTACGGGCAGGCATTGATGTTATCATTGCAGCTGTTGGCCCAAGATGTCTTAAGGAATAATGGTGTTTACTAGTATGGGTGCATGCTGACCAGTTACAAGTAGTCACCAACACATAGAAATGGAAAGGAGCTAATAGACCTAGCGTCTTTATTTTCCAAATAAGAAAAGTAAACTTCAAGACTTGACCAAATAACACAGTCAAGCAGAGGCTAGAACCCAAGCCTCCTGGCTTGCTGCTCAAACACTGGTAGTGGAATGGCAGGATTTCGGCTCTCCCTCTTTTTTCCATGGACCTCAGTACTAAGCACTCACCCACATGACCTTAGAAAACCCTGTTGGTAACTTCTTACTGGTGACTAATGAAAAATGATAGTTTATCATATGTATTTATATACAGGAAAACTCATAGTACATGTAGTATAGGCTTTGGTACTACCCCTGGTTTCAGGCATCCACTGGAGTCTTGGAACATATCCCCAACTTTCTTCTTCCCTTTTGAAAATATGATTTTAGCCCTGGCTGGTTTAGCTCAGTGGATAGAGCATCGGCCTGTGGACTGAAGGGTCCCAGGTCAAGGGCACATACCTGGGTTGCAGGCTCAATCCCCAGTGGAAGACGTGCAGGAGGCAGCCAATCAGTGATTCTCTCTCATAATTGATATTTCTATCTCTCTCCCTCTTCCTTCCTCTCTGAAATCAATAAAAATATATTTTAAAAATACGATTTTATTTTTGTTTCTTTTTACTATATTTTCTTTATTATGTCTTCATGAGTATTTCAAAATTCAAACATGGTATTTTCACCTGCTCTATTACTTATGTCTTATCAGACAAAATTTCCCATTTTCTAAATTTTGTGTTGCCTCTCTTTTATAGTATTGGCTTTCCCTGAATGATTGGAAATTTTTGATTGGGAGGTTTTCTTATTCCTTGAGATTCACTGTTAGATTATTAGTCCTGGCATTATTTGTAGAACAGGCACATTTACCAGATAGAAGTTAGGGATCCTAAAAACCTTCAATACTGCATTTTAATTTTTGCAATGTCACCCTGGTTCTATTTACTTAGATAAGCTAGACACGTATGGCTTTTTTGCTACTACATTGAAACTACATTTACAAAACAGAAAGAACCAGTGGTGGTGACAGGTAATGGTGGTTAGTGAGACTCCATAGATTTTCATTTACCACGACTGTAGCCCCAGGCTGAGTTCCTCTATTATGGAAGGGATTATCAAAAGTCATTTAGAGATAAGACTTCCCGCTAAGGTGGCTAATCAGTCAAGTTAGAAAAACAAATTAATTTAAGAAATGATAACAGGTATTGGTTTAATTTATGGTGGAACTGTTTCTGAAATTGCTGTATGTAAATTGATAAAAATATTTAGGAACAATTTGGTGATACGTATTAGATTCTTCAATATGTAAATAGGCCCAAAATCCTATGTCTCAAAATTTATTTAAGGGAAATAATTAGAAAAATGTTCAAAGATAAATATCTGAAAATGTTAATCAAAGAATTACTAATAATAGTTAATAAAATTAAAACAGCTTAACCACTCAACAGTAGGCAGATGATTGAATCAGGTTTTCCAGTACATAGAATTTAAGTAACTCAGAAAATTAATAGGATTTTGTTGAATAAAAAAATCCAATGGCTCATTTGTTTATAAATATATCATAAAAGATTTCACTTTCGAAAGTTCACGATTTGAATTGGCATATTACACAACTGAGAAGACCTGCAATTGATATACTTCTGCAATTGGTTTAATTTTATTTGATCCAAATCACTTGTCTCCTCCTTTCTTCATAATCTGTAACATCTTGGAAGATTTTAGAAAGTAGTTTGAAAAACAGAGTTAAAATTTTGTGTTAGATCCAATCAAATAAACACTGCTCACTGATTAACAAAGAATTTAACGGGTCATATTTATTAAGAGACAAAATCAGTAATATAATCATACTACTAACTATATATGATATGTATGTATTGTATGTTATAATTAAATATATAGGTATATATGCATTATATGTAACATATATAATAAGTAAAATATAGTATATATAAAATGGCACCATTTTGTAAAATATTATTGCCACATGACAGATTCATAGAAACATTCTGGAAGAATAGATATTAAAAGTTTAATGTGGTAAAGGAATTATGGGTGATTTTATTTTATTTTTATATCTATTTTTTAAATTATAAAAAAATTGCATGAGCTACATATATTAGTCTGCGGCCAGAACAAAATATTTCCACTAAAAACCTGCCAAAGTTTGGGGAAATTTTCTTCAGAGGCCCCAAATTTCATTATAAAGAAAATTAAAAAAATATTTGAATGATAGTAGCATTACTTGAAAAATAAGTACATATAATACACAGAAGGTAGACTATACTTTTATATACATAAAATGTTGGTTTATTTTTAGAATTCAAATACTGTAGATACTATATTGATTTTTTTTTTGCCTTGAGCATACTTGAATTGTTAATCTCCACATTCAAAATGAATGGCAAATAGGAATTTTCAGTATCCAAAAATATACATCAGTTTACTTT